>JACEEZ010021809.1:562500-622500 GCA_016584305.1 Chionoecetes opilio | reverse complement strand
GGTACCTGATTACTTAAATTTGTGACTAGGAGAAATCTGTCCCATTTCTGGTTGGAACTCGAGGGAAATCTTTGTAACATCGGTCAGGATGAATAGCAAAAGTACGATATTCTGAATACATCCCAAATATGTTATCATCATTATTATTATCATCCATATTATTATTGTTGTTATCATTACTACCTTTATTTTGCCCGTGATTTATTGTCTTTTATTGTTGAGGATACCGTGCCATTCTTCCTCTCTCTCCCTGTAATTGTAACGGAGGCAGATGACATTAATCAAGCCACCGCGTTCCTCCCTCCATCAGTCCCTATCTCCATTATCTTTATTGCTTATCCTTCCTTCTGCACCATCATCCCCATTCTGACTTCGGATTTTCTCTTTCTTGTCCCATTAGTCCATTAGTGCCATTCCTTCTTTACACTCCGGTCAGCCTCTTAGCTTCCTCCTCCTTCTTCATCACTCTTCTTTCCTCCCCCTTTGCCATTTCCTTCTATACCAATCCTCTATCTCCCCTACTTTCTTCGCATTCCGAGATTATTGGGCGGTTCTCTATTTAATCAACACCAGTGGCAATTTGATTTTTTTTCTTTTGGGTGGGGGTCGGATTCTTGGGATTTATCTGTTTCTTCTCTCTTCTCTCTCTCTCTCTCCTCTCTCTCTCTTCTCTTCTCTCTCTCTCCTCTCTCCTCTCTCTCCTTCTCCTCTCTCTCTCTCCTTCTCTTCTCTCTCCTCTTCCTCTCTCTCTCATCTCATCTCGTCCTCTCTCTCTCTCTCCTTCACCTCTCCCCGTGTCTTTCTTTCACATATCTCTTCCTCCTTCCTTCTACCCCTTTCTTCTAACTCCTGCTCCTTTCCCTCTCCTAACTCCCTCCTGACCTCCGGAAGAAGACGTCGGTGGCCTCTATGTGTGAGTGTGATAAAGGGCTACGTTTTGTCACCGCTGAGTCTCTAGTGCGCCGTCACGACCTCTCAGACCCGCCAGGGAAAGGGAGTGATGGGAAGGGGGTGGCTGAAGGGAAGGGGTTCGGGGGGCGTCTCTCCTCTCGGGGGTTATCAGAGGCGGCGTCATTATGGGTTCTAGATGACCGTGGCCATGTGTGGGTGAAGGCGATTTGAGGTGGCCGTTTGTCAGTCCCACGCAAGACTGTACTGGCTGGCTGGCTGCTCATCCCTCGCGGCCTTCAGAGGTTCTAAATTGCACTGCTCAATAGGTTCGGATATTAGTCTCCACTGACGTCTGGAAGTACAGTACTTTGAGGAGGATCGTATATCGTGTGGAGCTCCTCATACCGACACCATTTTAGCACAGTTTTCATTTCCTAGTTCAATTTTTCGTATGGAGTCTTTCTTCACATGCTATACCGAGTTTTGTTTTTAAAATATGGTATATAGCATGTCGTACAGATACTGAACTCTTATCTTACGTAATCATCTTTTCTTATGTATGTAATGGAAGATTATTGGCTCCATCCTCATGAATAATAAGGTTTAGGCTTCTTAAAACACGTTGCCAGCTTGCTCCTCAAGTCCTGTTTCGTTTTCAGGCTCGACAAGATGATTAATGCAAGACACTCCTCGCCTATAGGGCAAGCGACCATTAATTTATATGGTAACATAGATCAGCACGCCCTCGGAATATCGACGCGCATAATTAATAAGGGGAAGGAAGGGCCACTCGTAGAAGGGTTAGGCTGAGGCGTGGCGCAGGGCGAGCCTTGCACTGCTGACGATGAACTAAAAAAGAACCATTGTATTTATTTTTCTATTGTTTTTCAGACTGATATTAGAATGAATAATATTTAAATACACAGTTCTCATGTTCCATTCTTTTCACACATTATATTAAGTCCTATATTCAGTGGTGTCCTATATATTATAACCCTTCATTGATCGAGGACATAAGAGGTGAAAGCCGCTGTAAGTCCATGGCGCGCCTTCCCAAGCGACGTAACGACGGAGTTGGTCTAATTTCCTTAACGTGACTTTAGTCAGAAAAACGTCTTGCAAGGTGACGATCCAATTAAAGTGACAAGTGAGCTGAGTCCGAGTGAGTGTTGAAGGAGGTAAAGAAAAAAGAAAACAGGAGAAAGTAGGTGAGGAGAAGGAGGAATAATGGTGCGAATATTGGAAGGGAACACACTCCATTCAAAACGACTCCATCAACCCTTACTTAAAAAAAAATTCCGAACCAGTTTAAGAAAAATATGCTGAAAATGAGAGAGCAACGCTTAACGTGTCAGCAAAATTACACTTGTCAAGAAAGTTATCATAATATTGGTATTTCAGTTATGTAATGTGATTTAGTTTCCATATACAATCTAATGTGGTAGGTGTCAGACTTCCGTATGTCTTTTCTCACTCACTAAACGTCATTTATCACTAACATCATACATGATATATGTTATCTTATATCCGTAAGTAGGTATTATAATATCCATCACCTACATATTATCTTTTCTTCATCGTCTTCCTCCTCTATTTCTTCCTCTTCGTCGTCCTCCTCCTCCATCATTTCGTCACCTTATGGCAGTAAACACATCCTCGCAGCACCAGGAAACCTTCACTCACTAATAATCACACCCTCACATACGTCTTGTTTCCTCACAGCCCCGCCCTCTCACCTCCACCACTCCTTCCTCCACGCCTTCTCTTACTCTCCTTTCCGCTGCAGAATAATAATTTAACGCAACGAGATCATTAATTACCTCTGTGGTAATTATAGTCTTCATTAAGAGTCATTTTCCCATCCTTTCTGCCTCACGCCTGACCTCTAGCAGCATAGGCAGGTCTTGTGGGTATTATGAGACACCGAGTTGGCTGATCCCACGACGGGTATCGAGTTAAAATTGTGGCCGTAAATCAAGATGTGACAGTGTAGTCCAGGCTTTAAACGCTCGTCTCTAACTCTCCTCCTTCCCTCCTCTCTCTCTCCCTCACTCCTCTCTCTCCTTTTCATTTTATTCTCTCTCCTCTCTTCTCCTCTCTCTCTCTCTCTCTCTCCTCTATCCTCTCTCCTCTCTCGCTCTCTCTCTTCTCCTCCTCTCTCATCTCTCCTCTCCTCTTCCTCTCTCCCTCCCTCTCTCGTCCTCAGTGACACAGCAGTCTAGAGGAAAGACATTAATCTCTTATGTGCTGGATAGATGACAGTATACGGAGAAAGTACACCAGAGAGAGAGAGAGAGAAAGAGAGAGAGAGAGAGAGAGAGAGAGAGAGAGAGAGAGAGAGAGAGAGGGAGAGAGAGAGATGAGAGAGAGAGAGAGAGAGAGAGAGAGAGAGAGAGAAGAGAGATGAGAGAGAGAGAGGAGGAGAAGAGAGAGAGAGAGACAAGAGAGAGAAGGAGAGAGAGAGAGAAGAGAGAGAGAGAGAGGAGAGAAGAGAGAGAGAGAAAAAAAACCTTTGGCTACAGCTTCCTTCTCTCGCTCCTTTTCTCTTCTACATCACTTTATATTTATATCGCACACAAAGTCTCATCTATTTTCCCTTCCATTTAACACTCCTTCGTCCTATATATGTCTCTCTCCTCTATATCTCTCTCTCCAGAACTCGTGTATTCCTCGCCTTCATCTATTTTTCCCTCAATTACTACCACATCCCTTTTTTCTACTCGTAACACCAAGCCGAGAATCCCAATAAGGAGGTAATGGAGAGCTTAACTGTCTGAAGAGCGCCCAATGGGTCTGTGATACAAGGCGAAGAGTTGGCTAGCTGGGGTGCGTCTGGGCGGCTGGGGAGGATCGAGTGTGTTTATGGCCTCCCAAATGTGTGTTGGAGAGATGTGGCAAGGTCAAGGTTACTAGGAGAGAGGCACGGAGAGGGGGAGAGAGGAGGAAGAGTGGATTAACAAGCTGAAATTTTGGTCGTTTTTTATACGTGATGTGAAAAAGAAAACAATCACGAAAATTATCATATAAAAAATGTAGGATTTATAATTATACTGTTTCCTTTTTTTCCCATTTTTTCTTTTGTTGTTGTACTAATTTGTCTTTTTCTCCTTTTTTCCAGGTAAGACGAACACCATTTGCTATAAACCGGGATGAAACTGTTAAAAGATAAGGTAAGATTATGTTATGGGTTATCTACGTATACATCAATATTCTTATTATTGTTCTGTAGTTGATTTATGAGTACTTTTTTATGTACAAATTTTATCATCTGGCAACCTTAAAAATTAGTGAAAAAAGACGATGACTAGAAAGGCGTCAGACTCAGAGGTAAAATAAAAAAATGAATAAAAGTGAGAAGAGGAGGGAGTAGTCAGGGAAGGGAGGGAACAGGACAGAGGGAAAGAGACATCACTGAACCTTACAAGACAAGGCAGGCCCGTGGATCACCCTAACTATCTCAACAACTCGTCATGCACTCAACTCCTCGTCCATTCCCTCTTGGTATCGCTCACCCCAGCACCATAACACTTGCCGATAGTAAAAAAAATACCAAATATATATCACATTTATTAATTCCAAGGCAAGCGAGTTTTAAATCCATACACAATAAACACCATTGTACAGCGCGCATGTACATGTATAACTCTGAAATTAATGATAAAAGTAAATAATGGAAATAAAACAATCCCTATGAGTCCGTGTCGAAAGAAACGAAGCATTTTGAAACAGAACGAAACGAAGAGAGAGCAGGGAACCCTCCCCTTAAGCAGCTACTTTTCCCAACGATGCAGTAAAGATTTTGGAGAGACAGATATTGGCCGTCAATTCCCGGGTTGAGCGGTGGCGCCCATCAAAACGTTTGTTATAATACATGAAAACGTCTACTTCAACACGCGGGGTGGCGGCGGCTTAGGGCTTATCTGATACACTCATTAGAGGCAGATCCAGTGTGACAGGTATGGGGTGTCGACGTGTGAGATAGGAAGCTTCGCAGGACTTGTTGAAGGAAGACTTGTAATGTTTCTTATATCAGTATTAGGAGGGTAGGGGAAGGGGGGCGGGGAGGGGGGGTTAGGCAGGGAGGGAAGAACGGTAGGAAGGTTAAACGTGGGGGAAAAAGTTGAGGGTTAAAAGAGAGAGAGGGAGTTCAAGAGGGTAAGGAAAGGAGTGGTGAGTGAGTGGTTTTTGGAAATCTGATGGATGGTTGCGCTGTTTTTCTTCTTAAATAATGGGTTTTTTTTGGGAGCATATACATACAGAGAGAGAGAGAGAGAGAGAGAGAGAGAGAGAGAGAGAGAGAGAGAGAGAGAGAGAGAGAGAGAGAGAAGAGAGGAGAGAGAGAGAGAGAGAGAGAGAGAGAGAGAGAGAGGGGAGAGAGAGAGAGAGAGAGAGAGAGGAGAGGGTTGTTAAGCGAGTTTATATTTTTATTTGTTTTTCCCCAACGGTGTGTGCGTGCCGGCGAACTGCACAGAGTTTGTTTATTTTGTTGTTTCGAGTTAGTTGAGGGATTTTTTTTTGGAACACATATGAAGGTAACTTTATCAGAATATTTTGTTTTGTGATTTTCAGCTAGCAGTTTTTGTGTTATTATTTTGCATGAATCGTGCATACTGACGTGTGTGATAAATTGTTGACATATTGGGAGCAGTGAAGCAAAAGATAAAAAGGAAAAAAGTTGCAAATAGTAAATGTATATACTCACACAATCTTGAATTAATAAGATTTTAAGATTTTCATCCTATCTAGACACTTTGCAAGTACCAACTACAAGGTTATTGACTATACAAAGCGCCGCCACGTCAGCATGAACTAGGCGGACTCAAACCGCTGACCGAATGCACAGGGACGCTGCACATTGCAAACTCACGTCTCTACCAACCTTGCCACCCTGACGGGCTTGAATTAATAAACATCAGTTGTATTGATAGGAATGATAAAAAGGATTTGAAGCGTAAACACTACGATAAAAAATATATACAAAATGTTACTCTACTATGAATAATAAAATAGTTTAGATAATACCACTTATTGTCATCCTCACTCCCTCATCATGAATACAAACATTATCATCCACTTGCTTAAGCTGTAAAACTAATTCACGAGCCTTAAACACCAACACACCAACAACTCTTTCTCCTTCTGCTCCTTTTCCTCCTCCTCTTCCTCGTCCTTCTCAAAGTCCCTTAAATCAGATAACTCCTACCACCACCATCACCACCTGTAAACGACTCTTCAGTGAGACCGTCAATGAAGTCTTTACTACGCTACAACTTTTTTCTTACTCCTCCTTTCGCGCTCATTCACAAAGTGGCGGAGGGAAGCGGTCGGGCGAGCTTCTGGGCCTCCATAAACCCGCCAGTTTATAGCCCGGCTCTGCCCGTTACGTTCTGAAGACACCAATAACAGTCACTTCGGCGAGCAGCCAAGACCCAGCGCCGCTCTCTCAGATTTCTTCGACCCTCTTGTTGTTTCTTGGCGGTGATTTTGAGGATTTTTCAAGCGTTTTTGTCGGATTCTTTTCTCCCTTAAGCGCTTCGGGGTCTTAGGGAAGATCTCTCAAGGTCATTTGGCGTTCCTGTCTTGGAATTCGCATGATGGTTTATTTGACACGAGGGATTAAGCGAAAGGGGTTCCGAAGAGTGGCGGAGGAGAGTCAAAAGTATTGAGTTTTCAAAGTAAGGTTTGTCTCCTGCAAGCAGATTGACTTTCACTGCCCCTAACTTACTCTTAAAGTGGTTAGGAGTGGTGTCCCTCGTGCAATCAAATGTGTTGATGTACATAAAGAAGACATCTCAGTGAGCTTGTTGAATGTAAAGCTAAGGAGACTTTTGTATGTAAGCAGCAGAGTGTCTTATCTACATCACATTAATTCATGAAAAGTAATTCTCACGTGATTGAAATTATGCTAATCGTCCCATTACGGTCTTCATAAATTTCTACAGCCCGTGAAGGGGGTGAGGGGAAGGAGGGGAGCCTGTGGCGGAGGTTGGGGATCGTGAACTTGAGTAGCAGGGAAGACCAGGGTAGAGGAAACGAGGGGGCAGTACCAGGGTGGGGGAGGGATGTGAAGGAGGGGGATGAGGAGGAAGGAGAAAGGGAAGGGCGTGGAAGAAAAGTGAAGTTTCAGAGAATTTACGATCGCTTGAGAGGTTTCTTGCGTTGGATCCTGAACAAGGCAACTCGTGTAAGTCGTTGCCTGGAGCACTTTATTTACTTTTTGTATATATCTATATATATATGATTATTACTGAACAGCTTCTTAACATGAAACTAATAAAGATAATATGCTCAAACAGTCATATATATTTAAATAAAATTATATGGGGAGGACCAAAAAAAGAGAGAAAGGGAAAAAAAGGATGAGAAAATAAAAGATGAGACAGGTATCAGGAAAGGCAGTGTAGTAAAAGAAGGTATAAGTGAAAGGGGCACTCCAGCCACTGACTGATATATGGACCAAGATACCTCGACTTTTTCCTTCCCATCCAGCGTGTGTTCCGTGCGGTGGAATAGAAAGAAGCGTTTTAATATATGTATTTATGTGTGGCCTGCTCTTCGTGACGGTTGTGGTGGTGGTGGTGGTGGTGGTGGTGGTGGTGCATGGGGTTGCGGTTCTTGCTTCTGTGAGGGATGAGACTACCTGGCGTGCAGGAGTTAAGGGGAGAGGCAGGCAAGGTTGAGGATGGAGTGATTAGATGCGGTGTTTAGGAATCTTGCGTGTAGTATCCAATTCCTTATAAAAACTCATCCACGATTCTTATTTTGTTTTGAGGAACAGAGGTGAGAACAATTGTAATTATGTTGCTTTACACTTAGATTTCCTAGATTATTTATTCGTTCATATGTGAGAAATAAAAAAAATTGTGGCGCTCTTCATTAAGGTCATATTTTGGATAAACCCACAAAGAACAAACTGTGTAAATCAATACAAATGAATAATATATCTTACGCAGAGAAAGAAAAGGGTTAAAAAAACCAGACGTCAAAGGCTTCGGTTGCCCTAAGAATATTTTACACATCAATCACAGAAAAAATAGCCACAAAAAAGTTTGACTCGCAAAGTAAAAAAGTAAAGCTTTCCTGCTGAGTCTAGTCAAGCGTGTGTGTTTTTTAACCCATATTTTAGAGTGAGACAGAGAGAGAGAGAGAGAGAGAGAGAGAGAGAGGAGAGAGAGAGAGAGAGAGAGAGAGAGAAGAGAGAGAGAAGAGAGAGAGAGAGAGAGAGAGAGAGAGAGGAGAGAGAGAGAGAGAGAGAGAGAAGGAGAGAGAGAGAGAGGAGAGAGAGAAGAGAGAGAGAGAGAGAGAGAGAGAGAGAGAGAGAGAAGAGAGAGAGAGAAGAGAGAGGAAGAGAGAGAGAGAGAGAGAGAGGAGAGAGAGAGAGAGAGAGAGAGAGAGAGAGAGAGAGAGAGAACCTCTTTAGATGCCGTATATATTATGTTTAACTTTGTTCAACATTTTTTGGACATTGCATGAAAAAAAATCTTAAAATATGTATTAGTTTTCTTCCGTCATCGTTACCTTCCTCTCCCCTTTTTCTCTCTCATCTTCCCAAGTACCTACTCAGGCATAAAGAGTTTTATTTAAGATTTTTCATATAATTTTAGTAAATTTAAATCATTGCTACTGATATTTGCATCAAGCGAATAAGTGGACTCTCAGCTTGGCTCAATGTTGCGTGGAACACCACCTTTGCAATGCTGTCAAAGTCTGTGTAGGTGTGGCAGGCATACTGATGAGCCAGGTGAGGCATACATCACACGCATACTGATGAGCCAGCGATGACGGCACACGTCGAGTCACATCTGTTGAACACCTGTTGGCCGCAGCGCAGGTGTCCATAACCGTGGTGCATACCTGCCAAACCTGTCTCATGTCTCCCTATGTTAAATGGGATTGTCAGGCATAGTTTTGGGGTGGCCGTCTCAACTGATAGGAGACTGAATATGAAAGAAAGGAAAGCTAAGAACGCATCCAGTAGCCTCCGATAAAGTAATATTATCTGGCAAACCGCACACCTGTTGAATTACAAATAACGTGTCCTCTCTTGAAACGTTCAGGTGGTAAAGTGAGGAACAAGAGCGATGACTTGGAGGGTGCAGAGGAACGATTATGGCCTCTGGTTGTCAAGTTTAAAAAGTGGTAATGCGCATATTGGGCGCTAGTGTCGATAATCTTGATATATGAAATGCACTTTGGAGAGAGAGACAAAAAAAATAGAGAGAAATAGAGATATACATTATATAATACAAGTAAATGTATTTGTACAACTTCAAATAAGAAAGATGATTAATTCCAACATAATTATGATCTTCAATTTGATGTACGTAGCTGATTTACACACACAAAAAAAGTAAAAAGAAAGTAAATCAAGAACGATATAAAAGATAAATACAGTAGTGCCAATAGACGGTCGGTGTTCAGCGTGTTGGTGTAATTCATCGTTGCGTTGTGGCGAAGTGACGCGGTTGACGATAACATTACTCACAACAAGACTATGGGGTCGCTCAGGCCAACACCAGTATAAGAATAACAACTCCAAAGGAACAACATACACATAAATCCATCGCAAGTAATGAGTGGAGCGTAAACTAACTCCCCTTTCCCTACCCCTTCCCTTACCCCTGTCACTCCCCTGTCACTGCACTCTGTCTCTCCTTCCTCCCTGTATTCTCATCTTGTTCTTGTGTCTCCTCCCCTCTCGCCTCTCACGTCTCCATCATTCTCCTCTATTCATCAGTTCCTCCCCTTCACCCTTCTCTCACTCTCTCCATTTACAAGTGCGCCAGAAGGTCATTAAGTAGCTTCAGGTATGCATGTTTGTTTTTGTCATGAGTCTGGTCTTTGTTATATGGTGTTTATTTTTAGCGTTTCTAGTCTTGTATTTCTTCTACTGTCTTTTGTGTTATGATCTAGGCCCTAGGGACTTGATATTAACATACACACACACGCGCGCACACACATACACACACACTCACTGCATGCATCTTTTCAGCCTTTACTTCCCATGTTCTCGATCGATTTACTTTATATTTCCTTCACCATTTTCCTCTCGTCCCTCAGAAGCCGTGTCCCTCCCTTGACGTGTGTGTGTGTGTGTGTCTATGTGTGTGTGTGTGTGTGTGTGTGTGTGTGTGTGTGTGTGTTGTGTGTGTGTGTGTGTTGTGTTGTGTGTGTGTGTGTGTGTGTGTGTGTGTGTGTGTGTGTGTGTGTGTGTGTGTGTGTGTGTGTGTGTGTGTGTGTGTGTGTGTGTGTGTGTGTGTGTGTTTGTTTGTGTGTGGGTGTGTGCTCTCGTGCAGCCGCGTCGTGGTTGTTGACGGAAATAATGAAAGGTTAAGGAGGCGTGAGAGGCGGGCGTGACGTTGCATACACCGGTGGGCTTCTCGGGCGTGACGTCACCCAGACAAACAAACAGCGAGGTGTAGGTGGACCGTCTACACGCCCCGTCTCATTTTTTTCTGTGGTTAATCAAAAAAAAAGTTAATAGCATAATTCAAAGAAAAGATGCTTCATGTTTCGAATACCTAGAACTTCTTCCACGGTCCTATATTATTATACCTGTCGTTGTATCAAGAGTTATATACATAGCTGTTTAGACCGCCGGGGAGATAGCGGTGGAGATGCCGATCAAGGCTTGACAGTAGTTTTTTTGTACTGTACGGCGTCTTAGCAGGAGGAACTTAATGATGGCCCGTGAGGAACTCGTCCGCCTTTGATAAGAAACGTGATAAAATGGCAGCGGAGAATAATGCCGAGGAATTGAAGGGAAGCCAGAACGAAAATAGAAACTAGAATTAGTGAAAACCGAGTATTCGCATGATAATTACGAAATAATAACTTTGATGTCTCTAATATAAAACTTAGAAGTCATTATTGTCAGAACAAGTAACCAATAACAATACCGTGAAAACCCCAGCCAATAACAATACCGTGAAAACCCCAGCCAATAACAATACCGTGAAAACCCCACCCAATAACAATACCGTGAAAGCCCCAGCCAATAACAATACCGTGAAAACCCCAACCAATAACAATACCGTGAAAACCCCAGCCAATAACAATACCGTGAAAACCCCAGCCAATAACAATACCGTGAAAACCCCAACCAATAACAATACCGTGAAAACCCCAACCAATAACAATACCGTGAAAACCCCAGCCAATAACAATACCGTGAAAACCCCAGCCAATAACAATACCGTGAAAACCCCAACCAATAACAATACCGTGAAAACCCCAACCAATAACAATACCGTGAAAACCCCAGCCAATAACAATACCGTGAAAACCCCAACCAATAACAATACCGTGAAAACCCCAACCAATAACAATACCGTGAAAAGCCCAGCCAATAACAATACCGTGAAAACCCCAGCCAATAACAATACCGTGAAAACCCCAACCAATAACAATACCGTGAAAACCCCACCCAGTAACAATACCGTGAAAACCCCAGCCAATAACAATACCGTGAAAACCCCACCCAATAACAATACCGTGAAAGCCCCAACCAATAACAATACCGTGAAAACCCCAACCAATAACATTACCGTGAAAACCCCAGCCAATAACAATGCCGTGAAAACCCCAGCCAATAACAATACCGTGAAAACCCCAGCCAATAACAATGCCGTGAAAACCCCAACCAATAACAATACCGTGAAAAGCCCAGCCTGCACATGTAGAAAAGTGCGTCTGAAAGTGGGCTCGTTGGCACCAGGCGAGTAGCGGTGGAGTGCCAAGACGTTTGACAAATGATTATGGGGCGCCGTCCACCAATCACTGACGAGGGAACGGTGACGTCACGAGGGAGGGAGTGGCTGTCGGGCCCGAAGATGGGGAAGACACGGGGATTGTAATAATATATAAGATTAATTAAGAAGCGTTGTCTTTGTCCCCTCGTCGACAGCTGTGCGTGTGTGTCTGTTTGTCTGTGATTTATGTACGTGAGTGTTGGCCGTGAAAATTATTTAAAATGAAGAAATAATGTAGGAACTGCAAGATTTACAACGAGACAAGAAACGCTTTGGGGTAAATCCTCATTAGATATAATTATAGGTAAATCGAAGGTGGTAAATAAGTTTGTCCCTCACCTGCTCGCTCGATAAAAGTGAGGTGTGTGGGAAGGGGAAAAAGAAGGGGAGGAGGAGCTTGAGTGGTAGTGAGAGAGAAGGGAAAAAAAGAGGGGAGTAACGCCAGTCCGAAGCGAATAACAGTGATGGTGAAATTTGATCTCATAAAACCTTCCCGCTGATGATGTATTGCCGAGCGGGACATGTACAGCAAGACGTCAAAAAAAAAAAGTGCAAGACAAAAAAATCACACTTATGATTTATGTCCTTTAACGAAATACGACTCTAGTTAATGTTATGAAAACGTCTCCTTGTTGCTCTCTTTTTCTCTTTGTTTGTCTTTCTTGGTCCGCCAGTCTCTCTCTCTCTCTCTCTCTCTCTCTCTCTCTCTCTCTCTCTCTCTCTATCTCTCTCTCTCTCTCTCTCTCTCTCTCTCTCTCTCTCTCTCTCTCTCTCTCTCTCTCTCTCTCTCTCTCTCTCTCGTCCT
The DNA here is from genome assembly GCA_016584305.1 of Chionoecetes opilio. Classification (NCBI taxonomy): domain Eukaryota; kingdom Metazoa; phylum Arthropoda; class Malacostraca; order Decapoda; family Majidae; genus Chionoecetes; species Chionoecetes opilio. The sequence continues at coordinate 610,053 of JACEEZ010021809.1, read as the reverse complement.
TCGATGGTGATGGCGTCTGAGACCGTGATGAACAGCTGGAGCAGAGAGAAAGAGAGAGAGAGAGAGAGAGAGAGAGAGAGAGAGAGAGAGAGAGAGAGAGAGAGAGAGAGAGAGAGAGAGAGAGAGAGAGAGAGAGAGAGAGAGAGAGAGAGAGAGAGAGAGAGAGAGAGAGAGAGAGAGAGACCCCTTAATACCAGGTAGGCCTAGGTTACCCCGTTCACTGATAAGGCCTAAATATGTCACTGTCAAGGCTCCATCCCGCCACTGAAATGATCCACGTCTCTTCGGCACCGGGTGGATACGCCTTCTTACCCATTCGGCTCACAGAGGTGAAGCTGGTGCCGCCACACAGCCCGGCTTGAGTCTGTATTCGTCTCAACCTCAAACTTGCGCTGAAGTCAGGCAAAGGATGACGGATGCCCTCGCTGATCAGAGGTGTCATGCGTCCGTGTGGCAGCCCGACGTAAGGGTGGGAATGAAGTACGTTTGTGAGCTCGAGGTACGCCTGTCTGGTCACCCCGAGAAGTCAGACGAGAGATTTATGGCGGGGGACGTATGCCGAGTGCTAGCATTTAGTGGAGGGATAATTTGTTTCAGCAACCAGCCTGGCCCACCTGCCTGCCCACCTGCCTGCCTGTCTGCCTGCATGTCTTTCTCTGCCTGTCCTTCGACCTTGTCCCGCCTGTTAGCCTCCGGGAAAGGCCTTGAAAACCTCCCTTGCACTGGCTCTCCCTAAATTATATACATATTTTTCCTAGAATTAATCAGCTGTTTATATTTTCGTCAAAGGATTAAGTAATATTAAGTATTTTTTATATATTTTTGGAACATGAAATTATCTCCATCTTTAGGAGCTGTGTTTAAGATAATGCCTCTCCTGTCACATTATTCAGTATCAAGACATCTATTTTTTGGTATATTCAACATTATGATGAAACACGTAATTATTTAAATCACTCCTTCCTGACATCTTCTGATTCACAACTTTTACCCAAGCTCCATCGATACACAACATCGTTTCTTTTATATACATGTGTAGAATTTATTACACACACACACACACACACTCAAACACACACCTGAGACACCTCGACACCTGCTGAAGACAATAATGGAGGGAGGTGTTGGGCGGTAGCAGTTGAGGGCAGGAGGGCAATGTACTCACCTTAGCTGTGAATAAGGCATGACGGCAGGTTAAGCCTAAGACTGTTATTATTCTTTGATGCAGTCCAGTGTGTGACGAGGTGACTGTGAAATTCTAAAGTAGCCTAAGCATGATTATTTATTCCATTGTTGTCTATGGAGTTATTTTTCCGTGTTTTTTTATTTATCTTTTATTCATTTATTTATGTATCCAGTAAGTTCGATGCATAATAATGTATTTTTTGAGTGGATATTTTGTATTATTTGCTGTTTGGCATTTCCTTGTGTCTGAAAATTACGAATACATTACTGATATTGCCTCGAACAAAAGCTTCCTATAGAGTTATAAGAAACTTTAGTCACTATGATGCAAACTTATTAATTTTCTCTTTACATAATGAAACAATTCACTCCCCATAAGATGTCGTGTTGATAACTTTCATACATATTGACTACCAATTTTTCCCTTCGATCCCACTCCGCCCCCTCCAGCCCGTAGTCCTAAGAATTTCTCGATAATTTATGGGTCTTCACGAGACAGGCCAAACGTGTCACGCATATTAATACTTCGAGTGATTCATAGTCTTCGAGGCCACGCTGCTCCCCGACACCGTGCAGGCTACATACATACCATCCGGCCCTCTACATACACACACACACACACACACACACACACACACACACACACACACACACACACACACACACACACACGTGGGATCAGGAAGCGACTAGGTACTCTCTGTAATACTTCATAGACATTTAACTCTCATCATCATAAAACTATAGCAGTGTGTATTCCTTTCATCAGTATATTCAGTCCTGCATAGCATACTGCCCCCTGTACTTATATGTACATTCCTGTAATGTCATGGAAAGCAACTCCAGTGCACCAGTTAATAATGCAATGGTGCACAGACCCCGTTACACACACACACACACACATCGACATCACGTCACCCCCGCACAGTACCGGACAGACAAGACATGAATCCCATCACCGTAGCATACCACAACGGTACGCCAATGCACTATGGAGACCCGCCACACAACACAATCACAAAATAAAATTGGTTATTTTTTTCCCTTTGTATATCTTCTGCCTTACAAAAAATGATATGCAATGCACACGACAAGAAGAAGCATTGTATTTTTTTATGTTAACACTATTGACAATAACGAATCAATAACATAACTCGCCAAAGAACACTACTACCAGTCATTAAAGGTGATATATCGTGTTTTTTGTTTACTCTCATACAGTACATACAAATTCGAAGAAGCAATAAATCAACAGCTACGTATAGAGGCGATGCACTCACAAAACAACAACAAAACTCATAACACTTTTTTGGGCGTACTTTTTATACAGCCCACAGTTCCAAGAAGCAATCGGGAAACCACCTATTCTGCTTTTCCATTTTCCATTCTCGAAACTCACTCTCGATCGGCTGTCCCAAGTGATGAGTCCGCAATTCCTTTCTTGACTCGAGCCACTGATAGCATTTGTCTGATAGTGTCTTGGGGTGACTGGTTCTCCTGTGGTCTGGTTTTATCTCGAATCAAACAATGGAAACTGAGAGCAACGGGGACAAGGTGAAAGCGAAAAAGGGAGCATCAATAGTAGAAACCAGAGACCAGTGGGTAGAGGAAATGCTTCTGATGGGCACCTGCCTACCTGCCTGCCTCCGCCCCCCTTTGAGAACCTTCCTAAGCCTGCCCTTCATGATGACCTCCCGAAGAAGGCCTGCCGAGAGCTTAATGAATAGAGCCATCAGGAGCATGACGGGCGTTATTTATCCTTTCTTGGATGTTATCATATTGCCCAATTTATCCCTCTCACTCCGGGAATGGGGGCATTAAAAGTAACCACCCCCTTCCTCCTCTTTGCTGTCTTCCTCTTTTTCCCTCACCCGTTTACTCCTCCCCAATCCTTTGCTTTCTCGCTCTTTTTCCCTCCTACTCTTCCTTCGGCTTCTCGCTCTCCTAATCTTCCTCTTCCCTGCAGTCGTCATAATCATTTTCAATCTCTTGGTCCTCCTCCTCTTCCTTTTGCTCCTCCTCTTCCTGGGTCTGCTTTAGGCGGTTTGGTTCGAGTTAGTGAATAGAGTCATCAGTGGCGTGGCCGGCTGTGGGGCGTGTCGCCATTATGATAATCACCTGGCGTGGAGGGCACACCATGCCGCCAGGTAGAGGGGGAGGGAGAAGTGCAGGTAGGAAGGTGGACAAGTAAGCTTCAGGTGAACACACGGCTTGGTAATCACAGCGTGTGGAGGTATTTTCTCATAATATAAGTGGAGGTGAAATGGTGTAGTGGGGGTGCAGGTGGTATGGTGATGATGGTAAAGGTTATAGTGGTATGATGGCTGGTATGGTGGAAGGACATTGATGGTGTTACGAGAAATTGGTGGTATTTTGCAATTCATAAATATGACTGTACCATATTTTGAAACATGAGTGGGTGTCATATACATGCAGTATTTACATGTTGTGTTTGTTGCTTTGTAACTGTCCTCCACTGCATATTACAAATTCATGTTTTATTTTCTTGCTCGTACGTAGTTCTTTGTTCCCAAGTTGTGTCTCGACTGAACATTTGTTTGCAGTATAGCAGCTGTTTTTCTCTGTCAGGGGTGGAGCCCGAGCCGCCGTTCCTTTAAAGCAATAAAATCAAATGGTTCAATTTGTCATACACGCGGGGCGGGGGCGGACATCAAGGGGTGGCTGTCGTGGCGTTCATGTTTATAACTAATGTACGTAATTGGCCGCACCAGACACATACATAGGGAAGGCAGGGGGTATGGCAGCGAAATATAAAGTATAATAGTACAAATACAGTACTTCTAATCCCAAGAAAAGACGTGGAATGTACCTTTCTTACCAGTGACTTTTCAAAGTTTACAGGGCGACTGTTATGTCTCCCCCAGCGTGATGCCCAAGGTCCCGCGGCCACCACCGGGTGTGTGATGCAACCACCGGAATACTCACTGTCCCTCAATATATTCCCGCAGTAATCAGGGAAAGCCGGTTAGGAGTGAATTTGTTCGGTTTCTCTGAGGAATAGCGTGTTGGAAGGACATCAGTCAAGTCCTAATGGCCATACGAATATTATAATTATCTTACATTAAGCAAATACCATCCGTACGAGCAAGGGGTTGTAGCCGAGCCAGAGGGTGTAGGCCTAGTCGCCCCGGAGCAACCACACCCGGGGACCAGGCGGTTTTGTGGTCCTTGTCGTGACGCAGAGGAAGCCGGCCAAGGATGGGAGGCAAGGGGCGGAGGGTTTGGTTGCGTTGCAGGAAATTAGACGATGGTTGTGGTGGTGACCGTGAAGAATCCTAATAGTGGAAGGCGGGTGGAGGTATAGGCTGTACATGCACCCACCCTGGAACCTGCGGTAGTCTAGTCACGTGTGAACAAACAACACAGCTTTAGAAGTGGTTTGTCAAAATGTATCCAGTAGTGACTCGCTTTGTTACGTATTTTCTCCTCAGTGTATAAAATCATTCAACGAGCATCGAGGAACGAAGATTTAATTTATGTGACAACGAATATATGTTCCCGAACTGTATACTTTTTCAAACTAATATAATGAAGATAATTTAGTTCATCCTCATGAACTTTTCGAGTGCCTCGGTAGACTCTGCGTGTCACTGCTATCGTTTTTCACTCAATGAGTAATCCACTTCGTGCACGTCAGCAACTACGTGACGCTCACCACAACATCCATGTGAGAAAAAAAGGAAAAAAAAAGAAACCAGGTCTTTCTTACCTCGTGTTTATCCCACACACAACCTCTGCCTCTGTCCCTCTCCCTCCCTCCCTCCGCCGACCTCCACCCACGGATCTGTCTTGTCCCTGATTGGTTCACTCTTCCTCTGCGGGCATCGGTCACACCAATCAGCTGCCTCGTGTGAGACGCCAAAGCTTTACCGTTAATCCTGCCGAGTGTGGCCAAAATGGGGATTGTCTGAGGGAAAAAAAGATGCATCAAGTTCGACTGTCTGGTTGCCTTGATGATTGTGCTGACTGTTGTTGTGGTTCTCTACTGCCAACTTGTGTTATTTAGGTTTGGTGGATGTGTGTTGGTTTGTCCGTTAATTTCGAAAGAGTGAATTTGCACTTGTTTATCAGATTTTTTTCTTTTTTCCTAACGCATACAGTTTTCATATGTATTTTCGTTTTGTGCAAGTGTAGTTAGTGTTTGTTGCCGTTCAACCCCCTATTAGATTGAATTTCAGGTCCTTTCTCCTGCTTCCTAAATTATCAGATTCCTGACGTTCACCTTAAATCGTTTGTGAAAGTGTTCCAACGTCTTGATGGCCTCAACAGACTTGAATCGATTACCACCGCATGTGATGGAAAGTGTGGAGACGACGGTCGGTACTGAGAGAGAAATTTATACCCAAGAAGGCAAAAGAATGATATGCTATTAGCACCGACAGATGTGGATGGAGGATGGAGTGGGGGATGAGGAGAGGGACGGATTGAGAGGAGAGGAGAGAAGAGGAGAGAGAGAGAGAAGAGAGAGAGGAGAGAGAGAGAGAGAGAGAGAGAGAGAGAGAGAGAGAGAGATGGGGGAATGGTATAATAAGAAAATTTGAGTGGATGAAAGAAAGGGAAGTGGAAGGGGAAGACGCAGGGGGTCGAGCAGGGAGGAATGGCTCGGCGGAAGGATTTTTTTTTTCTTCTTTTCTTTTCTTTTCTTTTCTTTTCTTTTCGAGAGAGAGAGAGAGAGAGAGAGAGAGAGAGAGAGAGAGAGAGAGAGAGAGAGAGAGAGAGAGAGAGAGAGAGAGAGAGAGAGAGAGAGAGAGAGAGAGAGAGAGGAGAGAGAGAGAGAGAGGAGAGAGAGAGAGAGAGGTATCCACTACTCGGACAAATAAATGTTTGGTGATTTATGTAAAAAGCTGCCTTGTTTTTATGTTCCGTTTTTGGAAAGACAAATGTACTCCTGAGCTGGATAAAGAAGAGAAAGAGAGAGAGAGAAGAGGAGGAATTCAGACTGCGTGAAAGAGATGAAAAAGGAAAGAAACATAATAATACGGCTTTTAACATCATTATAGGAACACAAACTTGATTTACTCCATGATAATGGACCTAACCTTGATGAATCATTGGATATCCCCTCTGTAAATATATACAAATTATAAATATCATTCTTGACTTATTTTCGTTTATTACACTCGCCATCTACTTATCTTTATCCATCCTCCTTTTGCGCCTCACTCCGTTACACCAACAAGAAAATGATGTTCTGGCACGGGACTCGACGGTAGGGACTGGAAGAACTCCTTTTAACGCTGGTTTTTCAATAGCCGCTCATGTAGCCATTCGTCTTGCTGGCAGCCTCCACCGAGCACGGGAGATAGCAACCTCTCCGATAACCTCTCCGGCCATCAGCGAGAAAGAAGAGTGTGGGCCATGGTTGAGAGACGAGAGAAGGCAGTGGTGGTGGTGGGGGAGGGTTGAGAAGGGAGGGTGAAGGTGGAGGCGAGTGGGTCAGAGACTGCGGTGGAGTCGTGCCTGCTTGCGGTGAAGTGAGGAGAAAGCGGTATAAGGAAAGGTATAAGCTAAAGAACCCTGAAGCCTTACTTTAACACGAATAGAGCTTTGGAGTTACGTAAGGAACCATCACTAGATTAAGAGAAACTCAACTATCATATGCATTACTTGCCTGTATTTTGTTGATGGTGGTGAGGCTAGTTCACTGCTTTATTCTGTGCATGAGCGGGGGAAGTGTTTGTGTGGGAGCGGTAGTCATGTGCGGAGGGAAGGGGCGTGCATGCGGGAAGCTCTGTGGTTGTTGCGGCGTGTCTGTGGCGGTATGGTTGCACGAAGGTCGAGGTTAAATGAGGACGGAGGGATGACTGCGAAAGTGGAAGGTGAGGAGGCTTTCGGGTGATAGAAGAGCTGCAGAACTGGGGTGTGGTGGGAGGGGAGAGCTTAAGGTTAGATGTGAAAGTGGGGGGAAATTAAATAGCTTGGGAATTTAATAGCAAAGCATCCTTCAGAAACAGGATCTTTGACATATTCGCCTGAGTGTCAAAAGTATCTGGCAGGACCCTCGATTACCTAAAAAACGTCCTTGACATATTAAAAATACATCCTTTTGTTTTGTTATATATATATATATATATATATATATATATATATATATATATATATATATATATACTATATATATTTTTCTCTCTCTCTCTCTCTCTCTCCTCTCTTCTCTCTCTCTCTCTCTCTCTCTCTCTCTCTCTCCTCTCTCTCTCTCTCTCTCTCTCTTCTCTTCTTTCCTACTTGTATTAATGTGCTACTTATTCATCTATCTCATAACGTCTCTTGATCTTGTCTCTTTCTCTCTCTCTTTCTCTCTCTCTCTCTCTCTCTCTCTCTCTCTCTCTCTCTCTCTCTCTCCTCTCTCTCTCTCTCTCTCTCTCTCTCTCTCTCTCTCTCTCTCTCTCTCTCTCTCTCTCTCTCTCTCTCTCCTCTCTCTCTCATTATCCTCTTCAACCTGTCATTTTGAACCCCTTTCTTACCAGCGCACCCCCCCTCCATCTCCCCCTACCACCCAACACTTCTTCCTTCTGAAACAGCTACGATGAAAACACTCTGAAGCAACACTCTTCTAAAGGTGATTAACAACCCTCTCCAGAATTAATGGCACATGAAGGAAGGGAGGAAAAATAACAATAAAGAAGAAACACTTCCCTTTTTTCCCCCTTCAACGCCCTGTACACTCCCCAAACAGACCCCCTTATTATATCAGAGCTCGAGAGTGTGCTGTTTACGTTCAATGTTTAGAATCTTCACTCTACTTAAAGCCAACTACTTAGTCTAATTATACAATGGTCATTAATGAGCGTAATTAGATCAAGCTACAAATGTGGATGATTTTTTTCAAGCCGAGACGAAGAGACGAAACGGCCGTCAGACGTAAATATTAGTGTTCAGTTTAGCGTCATAAATCACTGCCTGGTTGGAAAGATTATTTTTGTTGAGATTATCAGCGGACGTCTGCAAGGGGAGGCGAGGAAAGAAGGAAGGAGGAGGGAGGGAGGGAGGAGGGAGGGAGGGAGGGAGAGAAGAAATGAGGGAAGAGAAAGAGAAGGGGAGCAGAGAAAGGGACTGGAGGCGAGGGGAAAGTGATTACATATTAGACGCTGAAAAAAGGGTGGTAGGTTTAAGGAGGAAGAGGCAGTGTAAAGAGGAGAACCATGCGATTACTGGAGCGTGAACAAGTGCACGACTAGAGCAGCCAAGGTACATTTTGTAGTCAAATGTTTCTCGTCGGTATGTCTGTCTGCTGGTCTGTCTGCTTGTCTTGTCTGCTGGTCTTGTCTGCTGGTCTGTCTGCCGTCCTTCTATTCCTTATCTCTCTCTCTCTATTCCTTTTTTGCTTATACCCTATCAATTTCTTTATATTTTGTATTAGTTTACTTAGCCATAATATCGGATTCAGATACATGCCAATAATGTTATTCCTACAAAACTATGATGTATCGCCAACAAAAAGCGACCCTATCCTATACACACAGTGTCAAGGTCGACAGGGCAGTTTGTCTTTGTCAACTTTGCAGTCGAACCTCCAAAGCAATTTCCTGAAGCCTGGCATTACCCTCCCCCACCCTTCTCTCTCTCTCTCTCTCTCTCTCTCTCTCTCTCTCTCTCTCTCTCTCTCTCTCTCTCTCTCTCTCTCTCTCTCTCTCTCTCTCTCTCTCTCTCTCTCTCTCTCTCTCTCTCTCTCTCTCTCTCTCTCACACACACACTTTATCCAATAATGCATCTCTCCTCATAAAGTCAATTGCAAGCAGTTCACAATTTCCAGACAGCCTCAGTTACCCGGCAATAGTTCCATTATTTCTTCCTAATCGTCGATAGGAAGCACAAAGCTGCATTGTATCGTAAACTAGAAAGGGAGCCATGGGTGCACGACTGACGCGACTCGTTACTCAGATCATAAACAAAAGTGAACTGCCTACTCGTCTCTCTGTCTCGGCACTCTAGGGGGAAAAACGAAAGGGAAGAAGCAGCCTAATGAGTCTTTAAGAACGGCGTCAAGAAGTCTGGTATAAGGATCTACGAAGTGGTCGTCAGTGTTGTGTATAGGGAGGCGCAGCGTACGACGGAAGGGAGGCCGGTCTGTGATTTCGTATGTTAAAATATGCAATGAATCACTCGGCTCAGCTCGCATTCCTTCTCTTCTCCCTTCCTTGCCTTGCCGTATCGTCGGGAGCGCTTAAGCCGGGTCAGCACAAAAACATTCACCGTACAAAAGAAATGTAAGATCCCTAAGGTCCCCCTCATTCTTTAAACATTATCTCCGTTACACAAGTGGGGGAGACCTGCTCACCCCTGTGCCGGACGCCTGTGGTGGAGGAAACCTATATAGAGTTGGAAGGAAAAAAGGGAGGCCCTGAGGGGAGAGTTCTGTATATGTGTTGTTTCTGGGGAGACGAAACAATGTGGCAAGGCGAGTTACACTGCTGACAAGAGTGAGTGGAAGTAAAGATCAGTTGGGAAGAGGAACATGAGTGGTCTGAGAGGCAAGACTAGTACTCTTGAGGCCTTGGGTGAGCACCTTGTGATGTAGCCGAAGGAGGGGCACCAAGAGGTCTCGACGTCGCTTGGGTGTTTATGCAGAGAGGACTGGCAGCGGGAGATGAATGGTCTTGGGGCAAGCGAGGAGGAGGAAGGGAAGGAGGGAGGGCAGGCGTCGAGGAGACATAGATGAGGGAAGAAGGGCGGCGGGGAGGAATGCAAGAGAGAAAGATGTAGAACCAGAGAACAGAGACCTGAAATGCTATGAAAAACAGAAGGCCTTTTCGAACCAAGAAAAGAGCATCCTTATATCTTCTGATGAAGAAAAAAATCCTTTGTGTTGCACAAAAGAAAATTTATTCTATTTCTTGAGGTCCAGTAAATAAACCCAGCCACTTGCGATTAATACCTTAATAAAAATTCATATATATAAATTTTGAAGCAAAGAGTTCAAGAAAGACTGACAAAAACGAGAAACCACGAAGCCATCTTTCCTTTCCTGTTCCTTCTCTTTCACGTCTCCTCCTTTTCTTCTCTCCTCTCTACCTCCCCTCCTGGTGGCCAACCCTCCGCGGTTTCAACATCCCAAAGTCCTCTTTCTCCCCGTGATGGTCTCACTTAGTCTTGGTCTCTTCCCATTCTCCGCTACAAATCCCTGACGTCCATTTGAGCTAATACAGGCGATGTTCTGCTGTATTGCGCGCGCTTGTGGCCTAACCCCGAGGGATAGTAAGGGATTGTGAACGCCCCCGCCCCCTGCACCCTCGCCTGCACGTCCCTAGGGAGGGGGAGCGCGCGAGGGAGTGCTGGGGATTTAGGGACGTGGTGCAGGGGTGTTGGGAGGCCGCGGGGGATCACAGGACGCGGCGTGGTGTGTGAGGCGGATGGGAGGAAGGAAGGTGTTTTTGGAGAAGAAAGGAGGAGGGTTTGTTTGGTACGTATTTTCCCTTTCTTTTCTATCTCTCGTTTCCACGGTATTTCTATCATTATTATTATTATCATTTATCTTTTTTTTATTATTATTATGATAATTATTGTTGTTTTCGTCGCTGTTATTTAAATATGCCACACTTTCTTTAATTGATCATTCCACCAGCGTGCTTTATTCATAGTTAGCAGCCGTTTACGGAGGTGAAAGGAAAATTTAAAAAAACACACACAAAAAAATAACGATACCTCGATATGAAAGAAAGAAATGTAGACACAAAAAACTACGACGTCTTTATCATTTTCATAACTAAAATAAACTCCCTCTTTATTTCATCCGGCTCGTACTTCCTTCCTTCCTTCTCTCACTCTGCTCATCCCATTACCCCTTCCTCATATCCCCCCCTTTTACCCCCTCTCCCCCGAATGCCTCTCCCGCCACTATCAAAATATTATCCTCAGGCCTCAGATCTTCCCTCCCTCCCCTCCGGCGCCCTTCCATCTCCGCCATATTTGAAATTTTTCCTCGGTAGCCTCAAAGCACCGTGGCATTCGAGCGGATTCCAGTGATGATGATGGCGGCGGTATGGGGAGGGAAGGTGGAGGGAGGGAAAGACGGGGTCGGAATGGAAATGGAACTGAGGGGGAAGGGGGGAGGGTAAGGTCAGCAAAGAATCAGAGAAAAATAATTTGGTTAAGAGGAAATTATTATACCTACTAGGAGAGAGAGAGAGAGAGAGAGAGAGAGAGAGAGAGAGAGAGAGAGAGAGAGAGAGAGAGAGAGAGAGAGAGAGAGAGAGAGAGAGAGAGAGAGAGAGAGAGAGAGAGAGAGAGAGAGAGAGAGAGAGAGAGAGAGAGAGAGAGAGATGAGGAGAGAGAGAGAGAGAGAGAGAGAGAGTATAGTTTTTCAAAGGTTGTTAGGACATAGCAATTTTGATATAATCTGGCACTGATGTAATTCCTATCCTATCAAGATAAGGATGAGACAAGTTTGCAGACTAAGTTGCAAATATGAATTAATAACACAAGGAGTGAAAAAAGGGGTACAACATTTCGTTTCCTCATATTTGAAATTCAGATTAGGATACTCTCATCATTTAATTCTACCTTTTCTAGAATTTCAGATCTCGTTAATGATTCAAATCTTTCCGTGTTTTGCTGTGCTTCAAGTGTAATGAATAAATATATACACAGAGGCTCCAGCGTTATATATATTCGTGCTTTTGGAAACCTAGCCGCATCAACTCACCAAGGAAAGATGGGAAGGGAAAATAAAAGGGGAAGGAAGGATGGTAGGAGGAACAGAAACGGATTAGAGAAGGAATAAGAATATGGGTCTAGGTATAGGTAAATAAATGGGAATAATAACTAGAAATAATAAGGAAAGATCAAATGTAGAAATAAGATGAAAATAAGAGAAGGATGTTACGTATTAAATTGCAGAATAGTTAGGTGGAGGGAGAGTGTGCTGTGAAAGTCAGGAGGGAAGGTTGACGGAGGAGGATGGAGAACCACAGAGAAGGAGAGGAGGGGGTTAGGGGGTGGGGGTTGGGGATGGAAGGGGGAAAGGGGAAGGGGGCGAAGTGGCAGAGCTGGTAACCATGACAACCGGGGTGGCGGCAGGCGGCCCACACGTCCCGGTGTGTCAGACGGAGCGGCTGCGAGTGACAGACCAATTTTGCCCGGGATCTGTCCTCGCCACAACTTTCCACGAATTCTTCTTTCTTTACGGTTTTCGCTTTTTTGTATCTCTTTTTATCTTTTTACTTGCTCTACAGGGCTTGATATTTTAGGATAACGTGTCATTTTTGTTGTGTTCAGTGTTTATCATAAAAACAAAGATTGCATGTCTGTAGTGGGGAATGTTTTAGTCTTTCTTTCATATAATTCAGATCGTTAATGTTAAAGAAATTTGCTTGTCCTTGTATAACTAAAGAAAGAAGGAAACAATTATTGAGCATCAAGGTAACGATTAAAGGTGACTTTTAAGGACAGACTACCACCATCATGGCCTTAAAGGGTGAAGAAGTGAAGGGAAAGTTCGGTCCATAAAACGGTTCACACAAGTTCGGTGATGGAGTCAACTTTATTTTATGGTCAAAGGTGCCTATTTTGATGTGCGTGTCTGTGCGTGTGTGTGTGTGTTAATCCTTCTGACCGCCTCTGACTTGCAATTATTAGGGCTTAATAACATGATGGCATAATAATCACTCCATGAATTAGTTATTTCATCATTAACGAGGTGACGGAGAAAAATCTCATTCACTCGACATAAATTCAATACCTCACTGCTTAAAAAGAAAAAAAGTGGAAGTACGAGTAAACACCACCATCACCACCACAGCCATCATAACAACAACACGCCTTCCATATTACAACCTATATTACCATCAGAAGAACCCTCAACCACCATCACAGCCACAAGCACAGGACAGGCCAGCATTCCTCCCCTTTCTTATTACAAGTACTGAGTCCCCATAAATCCCGGGCCTCCCTCACAAGCCCCTTTAATATGACGAGGGTGCCAGGCGGAGTGGCTCTCAGGCGTCTCCTCGTGCCTCTCTCCGCCCCTCCTCCTCCTCCTCCTCCTCCTCCTCCCCCCTTCCCCCCCTCCTCTCCTCCTCCTCCTCCTCCTCCTCCTCCTCCTCCTCCTCCTCCTCCCTCTCCCCCCCCTCCCCCTCCTCCTCCTCCTCCTCCTCCTCCTCCACCACCACCATCACTACCCAGGTTATGAATATCGGCCACATATTTCATTTTCTATCCGCGTTTTTTTCCTATCATGCGTATTTTCTTTAGGAATTTTTGCTCAGTCTTTTGTTTGTTTGTGTGTTTTATGTGTTTTTTTATACTCAAGATGGATTTGTTTCGTAGTTAATCAAATGTTTCTTTTTTTCATTTGTTTTTACGTATTTCTTAAGTATTTATTTGGTATAGAAAAGATAATCTACAATAATCTTTAGTTAGTTAAATAAATCTCACTTTAATTCTACGACGAACCCTTCCGGAGTTTTTGCTAAGGTCGTATATTTTTTTCTCTCCAAGGGGAAGAGGGAGCGGCGAGGCAATAAAGTGGGCGTGATCGGTGTTAATCCCAGTATAAACTCCGCGGAGTCTCGCCTCTTCTCTCCCCTCATTTGTAAACCGGGACGCAAATGGGTTTACCGCCTCTGAATGGCAATAACCCGGGAACCAATGCCTTTAAAGAATTCATTCCAGCTTAAAATGCCTCCACATCAATTCCTGCCGCTCTCACCCCCTCCCCTTCTTCCCACTGCCTCCCATTTACTCCCTTATCTTTTCTTTTGTTAACTCAGTTTTTTCTCCTCTCTTTTCTGTTTTTATTGCCTGCCGTTTTAGTACTGGATCGCGTTAGGAGGATAATTTACCTTGGTCTTTTATTGTTTTTGTTTTGTTTTTCGAAGATTTGGGTCATAAGGGTGCATTAATGTGCTTAGTTGTTTTGATTATTTAATGTATATTATTGTGAATTATTTAATGTGTGGTATTTTTTTCTTAGGTTCTGTGTAGTTGATGAGCGTCTGTAGTATTCTCTTCCCTCGTTTTTTTTCTATTGATGTATAATTTCCGTTCTATTTTTTTTTCGGCTAGGAATTTTCCCTTTTCTAATCTATAAACTTTTCAAGTTGTCTGTTCCTTTATATCTGATTCTTCTTAAAGAGTTTCTCTTCCTTGATCTGCAACTTTTGAACTTTCTTTTTTTCATTCGTCAAGTTTTCTCAGAAAGAAACTCCTGATGGTTACATTTTACTTTCATGTTCCTCTTTAAGAATCATATTTTGACTTCCCGTTCCATCGTTTGTCTCATCCTTCTGCGGTGACCTTCTTAATCCTTCCTTCTTGTTGTTCTTCAGTGTTCGGTTTGTGCTTCGTGACGCATGACCGGCCTGCCTCACGATGTAGGCAAGTAGGCATCCATCACGGCGGCCTCAAGACGTAAAGTGAATCACAGTCTTGGAACGTCAGGATCTTTTTCTTGTGTATACATTTTCTGACTTTTTGAGATGCTGGTGGCGTTCTGGAATGGGCTTATGATTTATTGCTTCTGGACGCGGCGGACTGGAACTTCCCGAGCCTTCAGGTCCCGTCAAGTAAAAAGCGGCCACGGGGTTGGTAGGAGACAGTGCCGGAGAAAATTGTAAAATTATTAAGAAGTTGGGATGCAAGGGAGAGACTCTTGGAAGTTTGCTGTCTGGAGGAAACTTCTCACTCCGAGTTGTGATGGAGGAAAAGCTGACTTGAATTTTGAAAGGGATTATTATTACTAAGATGAATTTACCATGAGCTATCTGGTTCAAGTTTTCTTTCCTTAAATTATTTTTATTTCATTCGTTCATCGTAGTCAATTTTGAAATTTAATTACGTGCCTCCTTGTCCTTATTTGTTTTAGTAGTTTGTGACTCAAGCATCTTCGTCCTGATCTTTTTTATCTTTTGTAACCTGGTTTTTGAGAGATATCTAGTCAGTATTGACTTTATCGACCACACTTGCTGGTCTCAATAACGCGCCTGTAACTCTTCTATCAGTCTCTTTATCACAACCAGAGGTGGGGTGAGGCAACACAAAGCCCCGCGGGGACACAGACTGAGGTAAAGAAGTCGCGGCCAGACGAGGGGCGCCATTGTGTAGTCTCAACAATAAGCTGGGCTGAAGGCTGGTCGGGAGCAGCTGGACTTGGTTGCCAATACCGCGGCAGCCGCCACTGCTCCTGCCTCTCCTAAGTCCTCACTCTCATCTGTGTGTCTGTGAATATTTTCTTTAGCCTTGTATCCGACAAAGCCTCTCCTTTAAGACTGAATAAAAAAATCATATAAACGTGTCTTTTGGAGTGGAGAAAATGATCCACTGTCGATTTTTTCTTAATCATTTAGATTCATCGTTGGCTAACCTCTCCTTCCCCTCGCTCAGTGGAGCCAAAAATCCGTGCAGGGGCGTCGCGTTGCCTAGACTTCCTCCGTCAGCAGATAGGCGTCGTGTCAGGGGAGGGAGCAGGCGTCTCACCACACCCTCTCCACCATTTGTCATCATCATATCCTCCTCCTTCCCTTCCTTCTTCTCTTTATATATTTATCAGCCAACCTTACACGTCCGCTTCGGCACGCTCGACATCAAGTAATTATTGAAATGGACTAGATTATGCTTTTTCGGTTAACTGTGACTGTATGTATGTATGTATGTCGGTGTTTGTGGGGTGTGTTGGTATTTCATGTTATCTGCTTATTTATGTATGAATGTATGTATGTATGCATGCTTGTCTTACTGTCGATGTGTTTTTTGCTGCCCTCGGATTTATGTGAACACATCATAATGGGTTTTCTTGACGTTCTTCCAAAGTCTGTTCCCATCATACTGTTTTTCCTACTCTTCTATTTCCTTTCGCTCGTCTTCCTCCTCCTCCTCCTCCTCCTCCTCCTCCTCCTCCTCTTCTTCCTTCTCCTCCTCCCTGTCACCGTCGTCCGCTATCTATTTTGGATCCCTCGTTTTCGTCACTTGATTTATGTGACCCGATGAAGGTTCCAATGTTTTTCTTATCGCCTCTCCCTGTGGCTGGAACTTTTAGATGTGGGAATCGGCAGACCTTTATGATCTTAAAAAAAAAAAATTTGTTCTCTTTCTAAAATCTCCCTTCATTGACGATTAAAATTGATCCATAGTAAACCTTAATAGATGGATGGTTGTGATTTTTTTTTTCGATCGTATGAAAGGAAGATTATGTCCTCAGTTAGCGTATAGTAATGTTGAATTGCTTTGTTAAACTTAGCCTAAGGTGTGAAAGTATGTAATGGGGATGATGTAAAAAAGAGAGAGAAAGAGAGAGAGTGGGGGTAAGAGAGCAGGGTGATGGAGGAGGAGAACCGAACATGGGGGTAAGGGAGACAAGAAGATGAAGTGACAGTAAAAAGAGAGCAGCGTTAAATCTGCCAACTCAAGCGGTTCCTTCTATGTCGCTGGACCGTGGATGTACAAAATTGTACATGTATATATATACCGCCTTGGGACACCCAGCCACCCGGTGTTTGTCATTCTCGGTACACAGGTGAGGTAATTAGGGTCATTAGTCATCCAGTCGTACCTCATCCTGCGTCTCTGATTACATTTTTCTCCATTACCTCAGCAAGACCTGTCGGCGATTATTTCGATTCCTCGGTTAAAGAACTGATAAAGGGCACTTGGGGAGAGGGGTTAATTACTGCTGGAAGGGAGTCTCCAGGTGTAGGGGAGAAAGGAAGTAGGCTTGACGGTGTTTTTGTAGGTGTTGAGGCGTCGTTTTGATTACTCTTGTCACCTGGGTGGCGTGCGGATGTTCGTGACAAAGTAAGGTGAGGAGGAACTTCAGCCTCTTATTATTTGTTTTATGCTTTGCTGGTGAGATTAATGGAGGGACTCAAGCCGCGAAGCAATGAGTTAAGAGGCTAAAGCAATTCAACACTTCATTCTTCTTCCTTTTTCTTCGTAATATTCTTCTGATGACGCCGTAAGAACAATCCGACTCAAGCTCCGGAAGGAAGAAAATAATTACTTTAATAAACCACCGGAAACGAGTGTGATTACGTTAAAGGAAGGTGATTACTGTGATGCTAATGGGAGGCGCCGCCTAGGTCACACACACACACACACACACACACACACCACACACACACCACACACACACACAACCACAACACACCACACACACACACACACACACACACACACACACACACACACACACTACACAACACAACACACACTACACACACACACACACACACACACACACACACACACACACACACACACACACACACACACACACACACACACACACACACACACACACACACACACACACACACACACACACACACACACACACACACACATGTATCCATAATTACTGATAACTAAATTATTAAAATCCACAAGCTATTTTACTAGAATGAAACCAAGAATACTAGACTTGAATCAATAGTCTGCAATCAAGGTCGGTGTGGAATGGAAAGCTTATATAATATTTTTAAGGTATCCCCAATTGTATTTTAATGTTTGTGATCTTGTATCATGAACTGACTAGTCACTGTGCCGAGGAACATGTGGCCCGCCAACCTGTTTTTGCCTCGACACACATGTGGAACAGGTGTGGGTGGCGTAGGAGCGCGCACAACACCTGCCTCGGCCGGGTTCAAGTAAAGGGGTGAATGATAAATACAACAGTGATCTCTAAAACGAACTACACGAAAGACGGAATGCATTTTCTCCATCTGGGAAGCCTGTTTATCTCCATCCCTCGCTACCTTGCTTGCTTCAGACTCCTCTCCCTTCTGTATTCTCCCCTTCAAAAATCTGCTTTCATTCTCTCGTCCCTTGCATATATTTTTCTAGAGGTTATTTTCCACCACTGTTCCGTCCTGCCTCCTCGCCGTGGCGCCAACGATACAGGATTCAACGCTCTAACAATTTCGTTTCTCATCCTTCAAAGAGAGAGAGAAAAAAAATCAGAAAAACATACTGACAACGCACTACTATTTCTTGTTGTGTCTGTGTGAGCGTTCCATTTCCTAAGGCATTTCCTTTATGTTTCTTCGACATCGTAACATTATCTACCATCCTTCATTGCTCTCCTCTCTCTCGTGGTTTATCATAATTTTCGACTTGCGTTTATTATGTCTGTATACACTATTTTTCTTTCCTTTGAGTTACCATTATGTTTGCAGTTTTGTAATATCATATCAATACTTTCATTTTGCGTATTATAATTTGATCTAGATTCAGAGCAAAAATACGCATTATGAAGGCAATCCAATTTCATGTATCAATGAGAAAGGGGAAATAATATCATAAAGTAATCATAAAATGTCAACAAAGTACTTGCTGAAGATGCTTTGGGCTAAAAATTCATTGATACCCGAAAAAAAAGGAAGAGTAATTGGCATAAAAAAAAAAATATATAAAGAGACAAAATTTTAAGAGCAGAGTTGATTAAGATGACACTCATTTGTCAAGTGATGACCTCATGCCATTCATAGACTGCAGTAATGGTAACTTTCTCTTCCCTTATACACGCTTTCCCCTAGCCCGACCCCCCCCTCTCTCTCTCTCTCTCTCTCTCTCTCTCTCTCTCTCTCTCTCTCTCTCTCTCTCTCTCTCTCTCTCTCTCTCTCTCTCTCTCTCTCTCTCTCTCTCTCTCTCTCTCTCTCTCTCTCTCTCTCTCTCTCTCTCTCTCTTCATCCTCCATTTTTCTGTCCATTTTCGCTATTCATTTTCTTCTACTCTCCTCCCCTCTTTTTCTCCCTCTTGCCTTTCCCTTTCCTCTTCCTCCTCCTCCTCCTCACTAATGTCCTTCCTGTGTTCATCTTCCCTCCCTCCGTCCCTCCGTGTTCGCTTTTATATCTTCCTCTCATTCTCTTTTTCTTCATATTCTTTCAGTTGTCCCTCATTTCATTTCCCTTCAATTTTCGTTCGTGTGTGTGTGTCTGTCTGTCTGAGAAAAAGGAGAGTAAGAAGGACGCAGACTTGTGGAGGCGAAGCGTGTGTTTGGGAGGAGCCTCAGATCTTGGGGAAGAGCCTCAAATCCCCTCTTATGACAGATGGCTTCCCTGACGCCCCCCAAAGCAATGCATGGACGGCCTGATGCTTGCCTCGGCGTGTGGGCCTTTAGGATGGTGACGGCGGTGGTGGTGGTGGTGCGATAGTGGTGATGGTGGTGGTGGTGGTGCTAAAGTTGGGGATGGTAGGATAGTTTAGGAAGAAATTGAATAAACTACAATTAGGTTTAGTTGAATAATCCAGGATATTCTGGTTTTTTTGGTTTTTGAGTGTAAGGAAAGATAAAAAACACACATGTATATCTAAAATAAGTATATTAGAAAAAAACACTATTACTCTCTTCTCTTCTTCCTCCTCCTCCTCCTTCCTCCCACTTTTCATCACACTCAATAATGTGAATCATAACATGGGCCTCGTGTTATCACCTCTTTCTCACCTTATCTTTCCTCCCCCAGGTATGTGATCGATGGCTGCCCCGTGACTGGCGGTGCTCTGATTGACAGGTAACGTAATTAAGGTACCCAGGCGGGGCGTTCCACCACGGGGCGGGTCAAATCATTTTACAGAGAATTGGTTCCTCTTGGCGTGTTGTATTGGGGAATGGGAGTTTATTAATGCCGATTTTTTGTTAATTAATTTGATTTCGCATAGTCTAGTTGGGGCCTTGCGTAAGTATGTATGTGTGTGTGTGTGTGTATGTGTGTGTGTGTGTGTGTGTGTGTGTGTGTGTGTGTGTGTGTGTGTGTGTGTGTGTGTGTGTGTGTGTGTGTGTGTGTGTGTGTGTGTGTGTGTGTGTGCTCTTATTATAGAAATAAAACTGATAACAATAATTGATCTCAGCGGTAAACTTTCCTTATCAGTTGTTAGTTATTAGTTTTTACAACAATTACGTGAATACTTTATGAGGGTAGCTGCTCTTCCCGAACACTTTCTCCAAGGGCGCCCTAAGTCCACCCCGCCGTCCCCTATAGTGCAGGCGGCGGGGCTGACGTGGCCGCCGAAGGTCCCCAGTCGCCCCAGGAGTGTTGAGAGGTTACACCCATAAATATTAAGGGGGAACGTCTCCCCTGACAGGCAACTCCCCCTCGGCTTCCCCTCTCACAATGGACACCCCCTCGCTCCCCCTAGACCCCCAAGCCTCCCAGAACGGCAGCTGAGTTAGTGTTGCCGACTCGCTTTCTCTTTTTTTTCTTTTTCTTTTTTTCTCTCATGTGTGCTCCTCCCCTCCGCCGATACTCCCGCGCGTCAGAATTACCTCCCGGGACCTCCTCCTCTGGAACCTCTCTCTCCTTCCTTCCCTCTCTTCCTCTCTTCGTCATTCCCTCCGCCATCTTCACCTTCGCTAGAGCCACCAGGTGTGTTGGGCCGTTGTGTAGCGGTGGAGAGAGAGAGAAAAAAAAAAAAGATAGAGAAAGACAGAGAACAAAATAAAAATGGGGAGAAATCTAGGAAGGATTCTCCTCAAAGTTCATTAGTGTTGCTCCCCTCTTATCTCTCTCTCTCTCTCTCTCTCTCTCTCTCTCTCTCTCTCTCTCTCTCTCTCTCTCTCTCTCTCTCTCTCTCTCTCTCTCTCTCTCTCTCTCTCTCTCTCTCTCTTCTCTCTCTCTCTCTCTCTCTCCTCTCTCTCTCTCTCTCTCCAGCTCCCTCCTACACCCAGGCTTCTCTATCCCCCTTCTCTCCCTTTCTCATACTGTTCCCTCCCGATTATGCTCCCCCTTTCTTCCTCTCCCCACGCTGCTCCCCATAGGTGGTCCTTCCCCTCGTGACACTGTTAGGGAGATCTTTTATGAATTAGTTCGCTCAGCCAAACAATAGAGAGACAGAGAATATACGGGACAAAGCAGTTGGTCTCGCTCGTCGACTGTGGAGGATGGATATGTAAAAAGGGGTTTGTGTATATGATAATTAGCATCGATTCCAATACGTCTGTATCGTGGTGACTGCGAGGGAAGGCCTGTGTGGATGTCCCTTCTATACTTGCCAGAGTCTTCTCATACCCCTCACTGGCAACTGTTATAGTATAGAAGTCTTCGTCATTGTTATTTTTTTCTCTCAGTATCATATCAGAATTGGTTGACATGCTCCACTACTTCCTTCACAAGCTCTTATCTTTCATCAATTCCAAAGTAAGAACTGATGTATATATTTATCCCTATATACGTACGGTTCATTCATCAATATAACCAAAAATGTCTTTATATCATGGTGGCATTCATTCGTACTCAGAAAGGTCAGTGCAGCCGTGCGCCATATTCATTCGTGGTAAAAAGAAAAACGCCATCAGTGAGGGAAAAAAATAGCGACAAAATGTTTCAATAGAGAGCGAGACAGGCGGGTGGTGGTGGCTACAGCGGTAGCCTGGCCTCGCCTCGCTGCCTCCCACCCGCTCCTGTTGCAGTGCCGCTGATGTGGAGGAGGGGCGATGGCTCCCGTGAAATGACTTTGCCACGGCGTGCAGTTAGCAATGAGAAGTACTTAGGGTAGTGAAGGACTCATGTCACACAGTACTTGTTCTAATTAAGTGTTTGAAAGTTGCAGCTAAAAAAAAAAGGTCAGTGTCGACGAATGAGAAATGGATGGTTGTGGGGAAGGGGCGTCTGAAGGGTTGAAAGTGCGTGTATATAAGCTAGTGTATATTTGCATTCTCTTACTTCTTATTATATATTGCGTGTGGTTTTTTCTCGTGTGGTTTATAGTTTGCCGCATCCTTTAGCTTTCGTGCCCGCTGTCTTCATTGCGTGACCTGATATGCTTTGGTCGTTGAGTGATTGAGTCGCTGTGGGTTGCCTGAGGTCGTCCCCATCACTTAAAGGGTCCCCACACTCCTTGAGTCAATTATCCAGAGGGAGAGAATTGTTGACCTTGTAATACTGCATTCTATAACAGCTGCGTGAATTTATGACGCACCTACACACGAGCTTCGTCCTTGTGTGTCCGAAATAAATGCAACCCAACCATACACGTACCCAAGCATTCCGTTATGCGTGCTTATATACAGGCAAACAGCAGGCTATAGCCGAGCGTAAATCAACCAGTTACTGTCGTTTTACGAAATGTATGCAGCACGAAACCTAATACAGAAAATTGGTGGTTGTGAAATGCTGGTCTTGTTAAACAGTTCGAGGGAAGACTATTAATTGTTACCTTGGTCGAGGGGAGGTAATCTGTCACTCCTGCCTGGCTGTGTTTACATTCTATCTTTATGCTTGGCCATCTGTTTGTCTGGTGCAATGACTTAAAACGTACATCTCGGGAAGATGAATGTTAACTAACCTTTAATTTAGTGTCTGGTCTCATGCAGGAACAGAACTTAAGGATTCTTTTGGGTAACCCTTCGCCTCCTCCCGGTTCGTCTGAAGAGGAGATAAAATATAACTTCTGTGTGTCGGTCTTGATTATCCGACGGCTTTGTGTAACTATAGGTGTCATGCTTAAAAATAATGTTCTGAGATGGTGTTGAAATATTGAAGCTTGTTTTAAAAAATTCACCAGGAAAGTTTGGTTCTTTTGTTTGGAAGAAAAAAAAGTAGCATGAATAATCTCAAGGTGCAGTGATGCCAGATGAACTCCAGTCAAGGATCGCCTGTTTTTTTAATGGTATGTGTGTGTGTGCGTGCGTGTCTTGTGAAACAGTCGTTCCCGCTACAGCCGACGCTGGCTCTCCCTGAAACCTTTCCATCCGTCTTGACTGTGTCCCAGCGCCAGGCCCCGCCCCCTCCACATCATCCAGCACAGCAGCTCCCCCGAGGAACCCTCCCGCCCGTGTGTGGCGTCCATCAGCTGCATTAAAAACACTGATGGGCTTTACTTCGCGTTGTAAACAATCCACATTGATGCATGAGTTACCATATGGCTAGAAGGAGGAAAAGTGTTAAGTGCACCTTCTCGCCGGTGCCTCGGTTTTGTGAATTATGCACAGATGCATAATGCCAAACTGAGACTTGGTTTTGGCAAGGCACTGACAATGCGAAATACGCCCTTCACGAATTTACTGATTATGCATTCGATGTATCATAAAGTGCAAAGCCTCACCCCCTAGATGGTGGTGACTCGTGGGATTTGGCATGGATTTCGAGCCTTGTGGTAAAGTGAGAGGTGGCCTGTGCCTCTGCGGGACAGGAGGGGCGTCCGAGACTATAATCTAGCGGCGGTGGTGGACGTTGGCTAAATTTGATAAAGTGTCACCGATATTGTGCGAGGGGGAGCGCGGGGGTCGGGATGCGCTGATGAGTTATTGTTGGGAGAAGGGAGTGTCGCCTCTTGGGACGCCCCTCACGCTGTTTGATCAAGGGATCGTGACGCTGCCGAAGCTGCCTTCTCCCTCGCCCTCGCTGCAGGCCTCATGTTGACTGCCTATTTTTCCTGACGCACACACACACACACACACAGGCACACGTAAACGTTTTTGCGAGTGAATTTCAAGTTTTCATAGAACATATTTACCATTCAACTTGAGTAACTATATGTTGTTTCTCTCTCTCTCTCTCTCTCTCTCTCTCTCTCTCTCTCTCTCTCTCTCTCTCTCTCTCTCTCTCTCTCTCTCTCTCTCTCTCTCTCTCTCTTTCTCTCTCTCTCTCTCGTAATTAAGGTTTTGTGATAATTATGCCATTTTTCTTTTATTCTTTTATTTTCTCATCCTTGAATGATAGTTTAAACATTATCGAATGACATGGAAATGCTACTGATATCCGTATAAAGTATCAGAGACGAATAATTCATCCTTGATGATATTTTTATTTGCTTCAAGTAAAATGTATTTAGTTTTTTATTGTTTTTCAAGTTACAGGGATTGATAGTGAAGAGGATGAGATTGTTTGTTAGCTTAAGCCGACGTGTCAGCAGCTCCGGGAGCCCTGACCCGGCGCCGGCAGGAAAGATTAGGGCCGTCGCGCCCTCAGCCTCCGACGGCATACTTTCTTTGGCCCTGAGCCCGTGTCGTCTACTTCTAAATTTAGTTTCATCTCCTCCGAAACTTTGTCGTCGTACAAGGCTTACATATAAACAATAATTACCGCAATGTGTTTCCAGTCGGTATATTCGTATTTTTTGTGCTAAATAGGCATAATCGGTAAAGCCACAATATACGTGTTGGGGGAACTCAGCATTGCGTGTGGGAGATGGGCATGTGGGGGAGAACAACCCACAGGCCCGCCCTTCGCTCCCCCTAAGTCCCCCGGTAACGACGATTGGTTGGTAGCGGTCACGTGACCAGCCGCCAAATACTCAAATATATCAGGCCTTCCGCCAGTGGCTGGGCTGCGGGTTGTTACGCGGCACCGAGGATCCGCCTAGGAGGTCGCGGCGCAAGGTGGTCGCACACCTGGCCATCCCTCTCAACATGCTCCTCACGCGGCGCCATCTCTTTCATCGTATTTTGACGCAATTTTCTTCTCATTTGCACGAGGTGAATTAAAACACTTAAGTAATTTTTACGAGGGTCAGGCTCATAAAATGTTGAAGTCCGAGACATTGTTCTGACGGGGAGAAACCGCCTTGTTAGAAAGGTCATGATGGACTAAATGGAGGGGGCCCTGGAGTGTTCCTCACCCTAACGAGTTCTAAAAGGTATGAGAGAAATCATCTTTTCCCCTTTGGAGGGAGGTGAAGTCAGCACTCCCTCACGCCTTGGCTGTTGGTGCCGGAATGATGGTGGTAGTTGTGAGGTGGAGAGGGGTAGGCTGGTTTGCTGGTGGCCAGGCCAGGAAGGGAGGAGGGTTACGTAGTCCCCGGTCGGCCCCCATGGTTGTGGCAGCAGCAGCAGCAGCGGCGCGCGGGCCAGTGTGTCCCCACCGCCCGCCCCGCGCGCACCCACACCTCACGCCGCCACCACCACCACGCACCGGGCCAGTCGCTAGCGTGGTGCCCCTCAGTGAACACAACCTCTCTCAGTGTCAAGTGCCCAGTGAGTGCCGATGGCCTTACAGTGCCAGTGACCCAGGATCCTTGCCCACTACACTACAAGCTTACTCCTTCAGCAGGATTACTCACGCCTTTCCTCCCGTGTTAGTGGAGGAACCTGTACACTGTAAGCATCTGTAGTATGAAGACTTCCAACTCTTCACCACAAGAGTATTTTCGGAGCATGTCTTCTGGTGAAGCTCTCCGTCGAGACCTTCCACCTTCCTCCATCGAGTGAACTCCAAGAAAATCCTGACTCCTGAGCAATACGCTGGAAAATTGAGACAAAAGTGACGCCATTTCACAGTCACTCAGCCTAAATTGAATCCATTTAGGGGGCGAAGTGGCGGACATTTGTTCACATATCCAGGCGTCTCAGGGGGGCGATGGGCCCTGCTTTAATGTTTATCCTATTTTATTTTGGTGAAAGGGACCACTGAATTTATTTAATGATGATGGTTTCTGTTTTGAAACGATGACAGATCACAAAACTAATGTCATGATATACTTTTAAAAGATAAAAAATATACGAATTCTCAATTAATCTGATTCAAAGATTTGAATTATTTAGTTTCTGAAAATTACTAATGCACTGGACAGTTTCTAGTTAAAAAGAAAGTAAATGACCTACGCATGACTCAGGCCTACCAGAGTGTGGTCTTGAAGGCTTGTCACCCAAAACGCTCGTATTACAGAAGCGTCTCCCGTTACTTGATTTATTACCTGGAGTTCCTGCTGCCACCCACTTGTCAGAGCTTTGCATTGCTGGACGTGTTTTGACTCAAACAGTATATGTACTTTAACTATTTCATTCACATCATACACATAGATCTTGATCCAGTTACAATGCACATATGGAGATGAACCGAACTGAAAACTGATGCATATTCTATCGACATACCTTTCACAAAAGCAGTGGTTTATCAGATGCATATACCTGTGCAGGACTTATTCATCTTTTGTGTTCAAGAGAATTTTCAATTAACCTGGATATGGTGGCAACGGTATGAGTAACTGTTCATGTCGGTGGCTGTCGTAAATCAACCTGTAAACGCAAGGACGTGAAGGCAAGCTTATGGGAGGCGCGTGAAGAAGCCAGTTAACAAGACTATGGCTGATGGTATAACTGTTTAGGTGGCGAGGTGCAGGAAAGTAACACCACACAGAAAAACACTGACTCACGTCCACCCTTACGCCGCCAGAAAGGTGCTTCCCCGTGCGTCTAATTACAAGCGTATTGTGGTTGAAGGACCCACGGAAGGATGGGGGAGGGAGGTATAAGGGAGGGCCATGGAGGGAGCGGTCACTCACCACTAACCAACACACACACACACACACACACACACACGCACACACACACACACACACACACACACACACACACACACACACACACACACACTCACATTCCTCCTCAGGGGCTTTAGATTCCGTCGTCTTATCAAGGGGCTCCATGAATCACAGTCATGATACGATTAATGAACTTGGACGCTACTTACGGTGCCGCGCGTAGTAAGCCACCAGGTGACCAGACATCATCACTTTGCCTCAACACTGACTTGCCACCAATGAAAGTTTGCAATTTTATTATTTTTTCATATATTGCTTGAAAAATTTTAGAAGGTATAAGCCTCTTGCTATAAGTGTTTAGTGGTAACCCATAAACACAACACTTTTCTTTTATTTCTTACTTCAGAGCCTTTCGTGACATGGTAATGACAGGCCACACATCACTGAGCTCAGTTCTTACTCATTAACCCAAACCCTCATTGCTACTCAGCTCATCTGCATTGTGTCATTAGAGGCCATCAATTGCTGGCTGAGTCATGCAAGCCAAGTCAGATCAGTCGTGCCTGATCACAGGTTCGGTCAGGGTGGGTATCAGGGTGGCAACGCGCCCACCGGAGAGGCCAGGCGGGCGGATTGTTTGTAAACATGGCAGAGGTGGTGGTGGTGGTTGTGCTGGGTACGATCAGGTTCCCGGTCCACAAGTGGGCTGGAGCACGACACATGCATCACTGCCGGCCACTATTTTCACACACTATGTACTGTGTCCAGTTTTACAAGTCCCTGGTCAATGTTTTTTGTGCCATAAGAATACCACGTTCACGTAAGGAATGCACAGAAAGGGCTCTCAGAAAGGTATATCGATAGATGTGTAAGCAATTTATTCGCACAAAAAACGTGCTATCTCGGTCAGAAAGAGTTACCAGAGGTGATTAACGCTAGCGAGCGAGGCACACGTGATGTTTACCTCAACGAAGCAGCGGCTATTTGTCACTGCACCCAAGGTCATGACCCTCGACTCCTCTAGCAAGACTCAGCCACAATTACTTTTTTTTACTCTCTAAAAACACCAAAGATAAAGTGGGCGTTAGAGACACGTCCTTCCCCATTGAGTAAGCTTGCGAAGGCTCTCCCCCTGCCTGCCTGTCTATTTCCTTCTTTATTGACCTGGAATGATCTATGCAGGAGCTGGTCAGGCCTGGCGGAGGACCTGTTCTTTTGATTCATTGCCTTTTTTGTTGAGCTGGACTAATTTCGCATCTTAGATAACACAGGCGCGTGGCTTTACTGGTGTTTATCACATTCATCATACTCTTGGCGTCCCGCGAACATGATGAAAAATTATCCAACACTTTTATGCAATGATTATCAACAGTTAAGCAACACTGAATGATTTGTTTGAATTTATTACCTATTATACCTACCACCTTAGAGAAACAACATTTAATCTCTCATTTTTTTGCAGATAGATAATATATTTCGATATATTTCGATAGTGTCTTACATATTTCGCTACCCAAAGTACCTTCCAAATAGCTGTAAGCAACCATTAAGAAATTTCCGTGAAATTGAGGAAGTTCGTATGTGTTATTGTCTACCTCTTAATATGTGGATAGATAAGAGGATATTGAGTGGTTCATGTCAGTAAAGTGAACCAGTTTTTGCCTGTCTGTGTGAGATCCCAACTCGCTTGTGATAAGTGTGAGGGAAGTCGCAAAGTTACTGTAAAGGCGTTGCAGTGCCCTGGAAAATAATATAAGCACACGAGGAAAAGGAAAATATAATCTGAAGTGCGTCAGAGTTGATCATAAAGTGTCAATAAAAGTGACGAAACAGTATACCATATATTCTTAAGTCAATGGCAATATTCGCAAGTGTTTTTTTTTTAAGTGTGTATAAGTTTTAAGTAAGTGGTGTTCAAAAGTGATCCAGAAAGTAGGTCATCAGTTGATCATCCAAAGTGGCTCCCATAAGTGGTGCACAACACCCTATATATAGTGAGCGTCCCGCCACCGTGGCCCGGGAAAGAGGCCCCGCAGTGGACTCACAAAGTGTATCCGTCGTGAGTCGGATTCGTGGGATGGTGTGTGTTGTTAGTGCACGGAGATAATATCTGAAAGGGGAGGGAGACTCCTTGTCATGCACATCAGGAAATGCCATGCTATTTTGAGGAACACTCTTTTGTAATCTCCCCAAGAACCCTGCGGTGCCCTCGCCCCCACTGCGAATGTGAAGGATGGAAGTCGTAAGTAGGAATAAAAAAAAATACATATACACGTAAAAAGCAAAAAATCTCAAACAAGATCAATCGCTGCTATAATCCGCTCATCCGCTTGCTCAGTGTTGCTTCAATATATATTTTTGTCCAGTGATGTGTGTTTTCTAAGTATTATCATTATTATTTTGCTGGCTAGAAGCTCATTTATCGAAACGTTATTTTTCTTGATTAATGGTGTGTGTATATGAGTTATGTACGTGTGTGTGTGTGTCATTATAGCTGGCTTCGGCATGCAGCTTTTGGCTTCGGCTGCTGTGTTGCATTTTTTGCTTAACCCTCGAAAAACTGCATCATTCGTATATTTCATTTTCATTTCCCTGCAAGTCCAAGCATAATTATGACCCTTATTCTCTCATCAATCAGGTATCAATTACTCTCCTCAGTGATAATAATCTTGCTGTATGAATATGCTAAACACGCCCACTGGTACATATCACTGCCCTTAATGGTGCGAGGACAGGGAAGTTTGACCCTTACAGCCGCCTTGGCGAGAAGAATGAATGGCTCTCCTTCTCATAGGCGGAGTCGACATCTTTATTTTGGTGCATATCATTATGGCCAAGTAGTGATCCTTTGACAGAGGAGAGGGAGGAAAGGGGTTCGTGTACCTGCTTGTGGACGGCTGCCTGTGTCTTAATTTTTGTAGAATTATGTATTGATGTGTCTGAAGGTTGTTGTTTCACTCTTAATTGCTGTTTATTTTCTATTGACTTTCTTGCTTGGTGCGTCGAGTTTTAAGCGTGTATATCCTAAATACACATTGGCATTGGTTACATTCCTTTTAAGTGAGATGACCGCGTTTAAAGATTTGTTGCTGTATTAAAATTGATGTTAAGTACTTAATGGCCTGCTGTCAATGCTGCTACTCCTGAGGTGCAGACGCATAATTCTACCTGATCTCCAAGGCAAAAACTATCCCTGTTTGCAACGCCAATGAATGTTCTGCTTTAGTTGTGAGCCGAAAATGTTTATTAGATTTCAGTTTGTGATTATCGTGCTTATGTGACTTTGTTGTTGGATGTCTTTTGCTGCCTTTTGATTTATTATGGTTTTCGTTCACAATGTAATAGATAAGGGACAAATTGACATATTGACCTAGAATCTTACAACACGACAAATCTTATCATCCATGAATATATGTTATGTCTGTCCTTTTTTCTTGTTTGTATATGTACACATACTTTTTGTGGCTCAGAAGATTACTGCAGACGTATTGAAACCTGCAAGGTATTTGGTTTATTGATTCACTACATATGTTTGAAAGGGACTCCAGAAAGCATAGTGTGGAGAGTATATTTTCTATATTAAAAGCACAGAAAATGAAACACATTTTTGTGTATATATTGAATACGCATATATTCTCTCTCTCTCTCTCTCTCTCTCTCTCTCTCTCTCTCTCTCTCTCTCTCTCTCTCTCTCTCTCTCTCTCTCTCTCTCTCTCTCTCTCTCTCTCTCTCTCTCTCTCTCTCTCTCTCTCTCTCTCTCTCTCTCTCTCTCTCTCTCTCTCTCTCTCTCTCTCTCTCTCTCTCTCTCTCTCTCTCTCTCTCTCTTTCTCTCTCTCTCTCTCTCTAACCAGAATCGTGTGTGGCCGATAATAATTTTTATGAGTTAGAGCGGAGGGGCATTTTTTTCCCAGAGTGAGGGGAGAGATAGGGATGGAGGGTAAAGAGGGGAATAAAGGGACTTGGTGGAATCTGTAACGATGAAGAAGTGTTGCAGTTTACATTAATTTTTCGTCCAACTTCAGAGGTTTAAAACTTTGTTGTCTTACATATAAAGAGTACTACATACTTTTCTGCTGTCAAAACATATTTTTTTAATCCATTTAATATGTTTTTAATTTCTCTCGAGTCAAAATACTTTTAATGCAAGTGTTTGTTATAATAAATAGAGTAAGGATTAATATCACGATGTGTACTGAAAAATAGGGAGCATGTGCATATTCCCTTTTATCTTTGTTATTTCATAGTGTTTGTTTTCACCATATGTCAGCAACGAACATTAAATTTCCACAAATACAAATAAAATATAAAAGCAACAAAATACACCAATGCACTGGCTGACCGCAGCGCTCAATACTCCTGGCAAACGAGAGCAAGGTAAACAAAGGGCTATTGGAAAGTAAATATTGTTAAAAGCAAAGAATAGATAAACCGTAACGGGGCATGTGGGCGGCAAACAAACAGCAGCACTAAATGGGACGTCGATATCACGCTATATTTTCTCTAAAGTCCTTAAATTTTTCATCTTTCAAACACACACGCACGCACACACACACACACACACACACACACACACACACAAATACAACTTACTCCGTTTGACAAGTAATGGTACAGGAAAACACTGCATCTATAATTATCGTTTGCCTGATTGCTAAGAGAGTTGGGCTCGGGACGTGTTGTCAAATTATGATAATGAAGAGTGGTAAGGAGGTCGATTTTTCAGCATCCGTCACAGCGGAGCGGGCAACATCTTCATAGCGGTGGTGACAAATGCGAGGGTGGTGCTGGATGGCCCGAAGGCACGTCCTCACAGCCCTGTTGACCTGACAGACTTTTACACACACAGACAAACACACATTCTCTCTCTCTCTCACTCTCTCTCTCTCTCTCTCTCTCTCTCTCTCTCTCTCTCTCTCTCTCTCTCTCTCTCTCTCTCTCTCTCTCTCTCTCTCTCTCTCTCTCTCTCTCTCTCTCTTTTTTTTTTCTCTCTCTAAGACACATACACACACACATACATACCTACACCTACACACACGCACACACACACACACACATAACCAAGTCGTGCATGGGCGTCCGAAGAAAACACAATAGCATAAAGATAACCGCATAAGAAACACGTACACGGTAATTTATTGACCCGCATTATTGCAAGGGATTGTTGGGAATGAGCTCGTTCATTCACAGGTCAAGTCATCGTTTTACGCTCCATTTATAACATTTTTTTTTCTCTATCGAGGCTCAGATAAAATTCTAAGTGTATGTAACCTTTTTCCTCAAACATTTATTTTTATTCATATGTATAGGTGGAAGATTACATATTTTTACATATAGTTTTCTACCGATGGTCTACAAAACACTTAATTTTTCTGTTAATAGATGATAAAAGTGTTAGAATTGAGGTTAAGTTCGAGGTATATTATATTTTGTTTTACCTATGAAATGCAGGGGGTTTTACTCGTTTTATCACGCGTTTGAGGTTGGATACCACTCCAGTTCTTAGAGAGGATGGCGGAATGTGTTGGTAGTAAATCACTTCATTTATGGGGCATGTCATTTTCTTTTCATATATAAGTATTGGTTCTAGGTTGAATATGATTGATTGAAACACAACCGTCGTCCTGCCTGTTTCAGGAACTACCGGTGATACTTTTGGTTTTTTTGCGATCCAGTAGATTTTTGCATATATTTATATTTACTTGACTTTTTTGAACAGCGCCGACAGGGAGGTTCACAATAGTACTGATACATTTTTATTTTAGACAGCCTGGCAGTAATTTTGAAACGTTGGAAAAATGTGTCTTTATACGGTTTAAAGTATTTTTCATGTCTATTTTCACTTCTTTTTACTTGAAACGGCAAGAAAATATTGCTCCATACTGAGTAATATTTTCTTCTCCAAATTTTTTGCGCGTTACTTTCCAGAAGAAAAAAAAAACTTAAAGTATGCAAATATATTTTAATATAATACGTAAGAAAAAATAAGTACAATATTCACATAGTTTATATGTTATTAAATGGGGAAAAAAAAAGGAAACGACATATTTTCAAGTTTACAGTGTACGAGGCAAATTTTGTTTAGCCGAGCCTCAAAAGCCGCAGGTAGACACCCAAGACTGTTGCTGCACTTAAGGGGGAATACCTGGTTGCCGATACACACCTGTATGCATGATGTTGCCCCAGCCAGGACACAGCATGCACCTGCTCTTTAAGGCGGCGAGAGAAGCAAAATATTAAAGGCTAAAGAGAGACCGCCGCCACCGCCGCTCTCTGCCGACATCGCAAGTTAAAGCTGAAGCAACACTCCCCGCAGCTACCTCACTTTAAGCTTTAGTAACAGCTTCCCGTGTGTCAGCCGAGGCATAAACAACACCGCAGACAAGAAGTAATTAAATACCTCTTTAAACTGGGGTTGAAAACTAAGCATAGGCAATAATAGAGTAAATATATATATAAGAAAACAGTAGGGCGGCTTATTTTTGCTTTGTTTACATCCAGTCGTCCTGTGATTGGTGGGTATCGCGCGGTGATGGCGTCTCGGGGCCGTAAATCCGCCAATCAGAGTCGACCCTCTCGTGAGCCCCGCCCATCATTTTTGCTGCCGAACCAATGAACGGAAGCGACTCTCTACCATAGTTACTACTTGAATTACACCATTTCCTGTTATCATAAGGCATGCAGGTATTGCTGGTGTTAACAGTATCTTGGCTTCTATAGATGATTGGTTTTATCAGGAGGACCGGGGAGAGATAATTGCTCTTATCAGGATGCGAGAGATAGATATGGGAAGGTAAAGGCGATGGATACATTAAAATTAGTCTTATCAGGATGTCTGGGAGAGATAATTGCTGTTATCAGTATACTTGGGAGAGATAATGGCCCGTTTGAGGATATTGGGAGAGATAAGGAAAGCTAAAGACGATGGCTATGAACTAAAATGGAGTCTTTCTTCATGTAACACCTCAACTATTTATTATCTTCATCTGCAATACAAATCTCTTTCAACTCAAACCCCAAAATATCCACTGAACAACACATAACTTCCGTAAATAAATAAGTCAAAGATGTGTTGGAGTGAACCGCTGTTATCACTCTTGGGAAATGTCATGTCACTTTGGTCATATTTCTCCCTCACGCCCTTGTAACACTTCAAACCAAACCGCCTTTATTAAACTATTTATCTACACTATATTTGTATAATAAATATATATCTAGCGCCTCCTATAAGACCACAGAGGATAATAATCGATAATTCTTGACTTATTCCATATCCGCCATCCTACCGCCATCAAAGAGAACGGAGCTCATAAGGCTGTTTTGACCCTTATGCCTACTTTAAAAACATCCATTTAGGTCATAAAAGTAAGGCAGCAGGTCAAAAAACAACATATACTGGCAAGAAACTCAATAAAGAAAGTGAAAGGTACAGAAAAGAGGCCCAGAGTAAATCTAGTGCATCAAAGAAAACGGATGTCCCAGCGCCTCTCTTTTATTTATTGGGGGACTTTTATTGTTAGGGGAGTTATGGCCTCCTCGCCGCGGCCACTTTGTTTCTTCACTTTTACCCAACTTTTCCTCCGTAAAGGGATATGTTTCATCACCACTTGGTAGTTTTGTATTCACATCAAGTTTTAAGCCATTGCTGACATGATAAAGGCGTGTGATAAGGGAGAGGGAAATGTTTTATTGTCATCACATATAATGTTAACTTTAAGATTTTTTCATTTGTTTATAAATATTTTCTGAGTGCAGTCTACTTAGCGATTCTGCCAAAAAATAGTTTGGAAATCTACTGAGTGAACTATAGTGATCATTTGTCTTTTGTAGGGAGCGAAATAATTGTAAATGAAAGTATTTTTTGTATTCATTTTTTCCGGCAATGTGCTGGTTTTCCCCGAATACATTTTATATTTTTTTGTGTTACTCAAACTGTAAAGAAACGTTTCGTTACATAATTTGATATCATTCTCACATGATTAATGAGTAATGTATTGTTTGATATCAACCATGTGTCTCGTCCATACGTGTCAATTCGTAACCATCTTGCCTTAGAGACCAGCACGTAATACAGTGAATGGCCACACACATATATATCTTATGTCGTTTGTTTCCAATATAATTTTTCATAAACTGTAAAGGTGAGCGGCGGGTGGCGGGGCCGCCGCTGCCGATGTTCTCAGGCTGGTGGTCTTTACAAAGTTTTATTTTATGTCTTTTTTCTACTCATACTTCAAGTAACAGTGGATGATATTTACAAAGAAGATGGTAAAGTAGTGTACAAGGAGATTAATAGTTTTCAGGGAATTCTCAAGGCCGAGGAAATTAATTATACTGCAGGGTTTTTTTCCAAGATATCAAGAACTTACTTCATGATTAAATTAAAGTCTTCTTACATTTTTGTCTTTAATGTGTTGCCATGTTTCACTTTTCACCATGCATATATATACTGCTACTTTCAAGGAAAAATAAAGAAAGACAGAAAATAATAGCGCCTCTCAAGGAACATTTTCACACGGAGGGGGAATAAAGAATAGGGGACATTACAGGGGGAAGGACGCACATGCTTCACGGATATGAGGTGTCCGGTGCTCTTGTGACCCGCCGTGCCTAGGTCTTCAGTGCCACACACCTGCCTCCAAGGGTGACATCGCTGGAGGGCAGACGTGCGCCGCTGGACTGGACTGGGCGACAACGTTAGCGACAAGCAAGAAGAAAAAACAACTGCAGCAACGACGTGTGATAGTATCTACCTCAGGCAAACAGTGTACCTTGCGGAAAATAGAAAAACAGGTTATATCTAGAACAGTGCCTTAAGATTGTGCTCCGTTTGACTAAGTGCCTGTCTTCCTTAGTGGCCTAGTGAGTGATTGTGGTGTCTAAGCATCCTGCGTCGTACTGTACCGGCCCCTTCACCATTAACTCCCGTCATTCGTATGTGCCATCGAAGTGTCACTCCGTACACCACGACCCAACGTCCAAGTGTGCTGTACTTGTATATGTGTGCTTTTTTTTGTGTGTAAGAATAAGCAAGTCAGTGAATACCTTTGTGAACTTTGTGACTGAGTGCCTTAAAGTGCCTGATTGTGCATTGTGATTGGAAGTGACGACTACTGTACCCTGCAACGACAAGAACAGTCCTGGAATACATAAATAGTCACGAGTAAAGCTCATTAACGTGAGAGTGAAACAAGTCTCGAAAAAAATATTTCTACATATTCAGTCAGTGTAAGGATTTCCGCAGCCCAACGAAAAAGTATATATATTACCAACAAATTGAACATTTTTGTGGCTTGCAAAGTTGCAAGCATCGTTGACTAAGTCCTCAGGCTCTAAGGAGGCTAACGTTTGGAGTGAGTGTTGAAAATGTTTGTCTCCTGGTGTTGTGTGTATGTTTTCTTTATTTTTGTTTACCTTATTGAGAAGCATTCACCTCAGCATTGAAGGAGCCGAAGAATTGTAAATACAAAAACTATATATGATATACTGTTACTTCAAAATGAACGAAAAATATTATGTCAAGGTAATATATCTTGCATGAATTATATCAGCGAGTGGCGTCTGCGGGACCGGGTCACTGGCGCCGCAGACTCAACACTGTGTGCACTTTTTTCTCTTCCTCATGGGACAGTGATAAGGCATGATATTCCTGGTCACGTGCGGTCACCATAACATTGCAGACGTCAACAACCTCTGCCTCCTCCTCTCTCTCAGACTTCAACAAGGGTTTTAGTTATCTCCTTGAAATAGTAGCGCAAATATATATATATATATATATATATATATATATATATATATATATATATATATATATATATAATATATATATATATATATATATATGTATACATATATATTGATAGCCAAAAAAGTGCAGTCATCCTGTTTTCTAATTTTAAAACATAATCCATTAATATTTCGCAATCAGGGTTTTCTCATATAGTTTTTCGTGTATTTTACGCTACTCGCAACACGCGTCCTCTTATTATTTTTGGGGGACCTGGTACTCTCATCTACCAACATTTTTTTACCGAAACAAACAGATCTCTCGCCGACGTGGATTTTTCTCCCGACAATTCCACTTTTAATAAAAATGAAGAATACTATGACGAAAAGGAAGCCTACAGGATATTTCATTGTTGGACGACACCACATTTTTAGACGAGAGTTGCATAAACCATTTATTTTTCTGTAGCACAATGCACCACGAAATTTGTATTTGCTGACCACATTTTATTGGAAGATTATTCGTTCTTACAAAACGTGAACTAAAATAAAACTCATGGTTTGTGACGAACATGATGAGGGGCGGCCGTGGGGTGCGAGGTCCTGGCGGTCATTTTCAGTAATTGGAAAGAGAAGCGAAAAATGTTCTAATTGGGTGCCGGAGAGGAAGGCTACACCGAGCCCAACATTGGATTCCGTGTTGGTGGACCAGACTGACCCTTTCTTCCTCCTCTTTTCTCTCTATCTGGCCCTCTCTCTCCCTATTTTCCCTCCCTCTCTTCCATCCATCTCCCTTGTCTCTCCTCCCTTCACACTCCTCACGCCCCACTGTTTATCTCCTCATTTCGTCATTTATCATAGGAAATATGTATAGTTTTATATTTTATAACTCCATTTTTGCATTGTTATATTTTTCACCTAGTCACTTCTTTCATACTTATGGGGTTCTTGTTTCCCCTAATTTTCACTCCCCATTAACCACCAGTGTTGGAAATCTATGTAGTATATTATCACTCCTCATTGGTCTTAAGTAGCTCATTCCTGTATCAACTTGAGTTTCCCCCCAAAAGAAAAAAATAAGAAAAACAAGGATAGTTCTGAGCATTATTTTACGACGTATTCTTTCTTAACTATATTAAACTCACTTATTTCTGCTTTACATTGACGCTACATATGTTTCACTTCCTTGCAAAGATTCACGTCATACATCACATTGTCGTAATCGTCCTCTTGATCTGCATGATAAGGAGGAAAAATGGTTTTGTAATTGTATATAAGTGGGAAAATGATACCTAACAACGTCCTGCATTTATACACACACAGCTTTAGGATTGTTTATTTACGAGAGGCGGAACAGGAAGAAGTGAAGTGGAAGGAAGAGGAGAAGGAGGAGGTGACGTCGTGTGGGAAGTGGTTGGGCAGGAAGAGGTGTAGGGTCCCTCTTGAGTCTGTGGTGGCCAGGAACCGCTATTTATGGAGGGGGAGGAAGGGGGAGGTGCCGAAGGGAAGGGTTAAGGGAAGGGGGAGTAAAGGGTATGCGGTGAATGAGGAAGAGTGCTTGTGAGGAGGTAAGAGTGTAAGATGGAGGGAAGGAGGGGGCAGAGGAAAGTGCTGGAGGTCACGTGAGAGAGAGAGAGAGAGAGAGAGAGAGAGAGAGAGAGAGAGAGAGAGAGAGAGAGAGAGAGAGGAGAGAGAGAGAGAGGAGAGAGAGAGAGAGAGAGAGAGAGAGAGAGAGAGAGAGAGAGAGAGAGGAGCGAGCGAGGAGAGAGAGAGAGAGAGAGAGAGAGAGAGAGAGAGAGGAGAGAGAGAGAGAGAGAGAGAGAGAGAGAGAGAGAGAGAGAGGAGAGAGAGAGAGAGAGAGAGAGAGAGAGAGAGAGAGAGAGAGAGAGAGAGAGAATGGGGGGAGGGTAGGTCTGAAAGTGATCCAACGAAGGGTAGCAGTTTCTGGCTCCCCACCACTCGACTAGTTTACATGAAGATTAATTACTTCACGTAACTGGATCGTACTCGTACACACACATGCAAAAAAAAAAAAAAGAAGTTACATGCTTAGTTGTATTTACGTATTTATGTCTCCATCTGTACATGTCCTTTTCTATCGGTTTTACTCGTCTGTCCATCACACTGGTTAGCATATACATACACGTTGTTAAGAAATCTGCACTGACAAAATATTTCACGTTTTGCTGCTTAGGAGGAAAAATTGTTGGTGAAAAATGTCCAACCATATTCGAAAATTTCAAGCACCAAACAATAGGATTTTTATTTTTTATTTTAGGTCCTTACGCAGCTATTAATTTACGTATCTATCCATGCTTTTCAATGGCCTTGTTTCTTCTCTTGCTTTTTATTTTCATCATCCGCCTCCTCCTTTTCTATCCCTTTCTGAAGCATGCACAAACCCTCATTACCTCCCCACTTCCCTAACCAAAGAAAAACAGTTTCAAAATACACATAAAGATAAGAAAGAAATGATAGATAGATGAATGACGGAGGTAGCGACATGAAGGACGAACAAAAGTGAAATTTCAACCTGAAGGAGGAAACCTGAAGAAAGGAAAGAGGGACCTGACAAAATAAAAGTCCATGGCAGGTCCTCTTCAAGCATCTGCGTCCTGGTTCGTCTCGGGGTTACCATTCCCTGGTGCCATCGGTGCGCCGACCCACAAAGACACTCGCAAGATTTATGGTGCAGCTTCGGATTCCTTCTCGACTCGGGCACCGACAGAAAATAATGGCTCGGCTTCATCTGGGCATTACTAGTCGGTTACAGGGTCAGAGATACCCCTCAGGGCCTAGGGCAGAGGGGTATGGATTTTAGGGAGGGAGGTGTGGTAGGGGGCGTGTAGGGTGAGGGAAGGCAGCTCAGGGTGCGGTGAGAGTGGTGGGGGAGAGAAGGGGGGGGGGAGCAGTAACTCAGTTTAGTGATGGGAGGAGGAGCCGCACGGAACGGGAGAAAGGAGAGAGAAGAGATAGTTGGAGGTATAGAGGCAGATTGAAAGGAAACAGTAGAGACGAGAAAATAGGTACTAGAGTAATGTTAATCAGGTTAGACAGTTGGTCCATATCAAACCGCTAAGTAATTGTATCAGTAAGAAGAGAATTGCAATCCTAGAAAATCCTTTATAATTCATATGCTGTAAGGTAAAAATACTGTATGAAATTAGTTCACTCCTCCTTCTTCCAGTTTCTGTACGCTCATACACCAAGAAATTAATCAGAGACGCAACTCAAGACAATAAAAAGTCAGATTAATTATGGTATGCGAGGAGGTAATGGGACTTTTTTTGTGTGTAGTGGTGGGAAAGAAAGGGAAGATTTTTAAAGCGACGGGGTACAGGAGGCAGGACAAGGCTAATTTTCGAGAGGGTTTAGTGGTGTTGTCGAAACTGATTTTGGATAAGGCGGTGTCTCGGAGGGTCTGAGGGACAAGCTCGGTTGCGCGGGAGATTGT
The DNA here is from genome assembly GCA_016584305.1 of Chionoecetes opilio. Classification (NCBI taxonomy): domain Eukaryota; kingdom Metazoa; phylum Arthropoda; class Malacostraca; order Decapoda; family Majidae; genus Chionoecetes; species Chionoecetes opilio. Next base: position 570,545 of record JACEEZ010021809.1, on the reverse strand, counting down.
GGGAAATTGGCTGCTTACGTCGGGTGGCGTGTGGAGATTTATTAGTTAGAGAGGAGAGTAGTGTTACGAAGTGGCGGGGAGGAGAGCGAGGGAGTGGGTGGGTGGGTGGGTTGGAGGGGCAGAGAAATGGAGAGACGAGAAGAGAAGAAAGACTCCAGTGAAGGACTCGAGTCGTAGGAGTACACAGGACTAAGTGAAGAGGGATGTCAGGACGAGGGAGCAGAAGCAGTGTGTTTGGGAGACTGTCTGAGGATGTCTTGGGAGGGCATGGCGGGCTATCGTCCTGCCGCGGGGACAAAACCTCACCCATGGTCACGTCGGAGGTGAGATGTTGTATTCAAAGCAATAACAGAATACGTAAACAATTAGTAAGATGTATTGGGACGAAAAAAGAATTGTCGGAGCAAAAGAATAGAAGCAGAATCGACGTTTGTAATGAATGGTAACAGTTACAAACTTCAAATTTATTACCAATCTCATCCCACAAGCTTGTTGTAATTCATCCCTCATTCCATATTCTGTTCGGGTCACTCACCTATATATATATACTTGTGACTCCGGAAGACGCGGTCAGTGATCTTGTGCGAGGAAAAAAGGAAAGGACGGGCGGAATTCACCATGATGCAGCAATTGTTAGTCATATAAATCAGGAAGAGGCAAGGCACATATGATAGCGCTTAGGCGGACGATGGCGGTTCCTGAGACACTGATTACACCCGACGGTCCACCAGGAGGCGCCACCTGAGGCACAGCGAAGGGAAATAACATTAGAGGCTGGTAAGTCCTGTCCCTTGGATGGGTGACGCAGGAGAAGGAAGCGGAAGATCGGCTAATGGGAATGGTTAAAGGGATAGCCAGATGGGGAACGGTGGTGTTGGTGGTGGTGGGATAACAAGAAGGAAGTTAGAATGGTGGTGAAGGTGTTTCTGGATGTAATGAGGGTAAAAAATGTGGTTGATGGTTTGGTTGGAGTGTTTTTGTCGTTAGTGGTTGAGGTGGTATAGTGGTGGTGGGGTTGAACGCGGTGTGGCGGTGGCAGTAGTGGGCCTAAGGGATGACAAGGCTGGCAGCTGAGATGAATCTTGTCAGGGTGAGCTGTAGACGCCGTGACGAGGGCGGTGGGGATGACAAATGGCCCGGAGTAAACATGGAACACGCACATGCACAATATACCCGGAAAATATCCTTAATTGGATGCCTTAAAGAAACACAGTAATGAAGAACAAATACTTTTAAGTAAACCTAAGCGAATTAGTATTCGCCTCTCTTACAAAGCTTTGTTGACACCAGAAGCCAAAGAATTATAAGCTCCTACTCCCCACTCCCTCCCATCACGTTCTTGCTTTGCCTCCACCAGTCATCCTTTTTCCTTACCATCTGCAGCCTTCACTTTCTTCCTCCTTTTCCTCTTCTATTCGAAGGACTCTTATTCCTACTCCAACCCTAACACCCAACCCCTTCCTTCTCCCCACGCAGAGGAACATAACGAGCTGCGGGTTTCGGTGAGAAGTTGTGACAGTGATTAGTCAAAACGGCCCTCAAGGGGGGCGGCACGCACGCAGGCGAGGCGGCCTCAGGGGTCTGCTGGCGGCCACGTGTACCGCCGAGGCCGTCGAGGCTTAATGAGAGTTTAACAAGGATTTTCATAACACGGGAAGGGTTTGTGTCGTGTTTCTGGCCGGGATAAGATTGAGGTTAACACGACTGGAGATGTTGTTTAAGCATTATACTTGTCATATTGTTCTTTATTGAGTTTAATTGCTTGATTTGTGGATTGAATTGAGTGTCAGTATTCATTATGAGGACTTGAATCAGTATTCTTGCTTTGAATATTACTGTCAAAACCCATATATAATGGAAGAGTGAAGTCTGAGTTATTTTTCCCTTCTTATTATAAACATACCCACTGTAAACTGAGCATCACACTTCCTAGCTGTCAAGTACAGGAAACGCAATAATGAGAGAGAGATAAGATAAGATACTTTGATCCTATATCTAGACACTTTGCAAGTACCAACTACAAGGTTATTGACTATACATAGCGCCACCACGCCAGGACGAACTTGGTGGGCTCGAACCACTGACCGAATGCGCAGGGACGCTGCACACGCAAGCCCGCAACTCTACCAACCATGCCACCCTGACGGGTAATGAGAGAGAGAGAGAGAGAGAGAGAGAGGAGACGAGACGGAGAGAGAGCTGAGAGAGGAGAGGAGAGGAGAGAGAGAGAGAGACGAGAGAGAGCAGAGAGAGAGAGAGAGAGGAGCGAGCGAGCGAGGAAGAGAGAGAGAGAGAGAGAGAGAGAGAGAGAGAGAGAGAGAGAGAGAGAGAGAGAGAGAGAGAGAGAGAGAGAGAGAGAGAGAGAGAGAGAGAGAGAGGAGAGAGAGAGAGAGAGAGAGAGAGAGAGAGAGAAGAAGAGAGAGAGAGAGAGAATTGTCATATCATAAATAATTACATATTTTTTTCTCCCTCCATCTGACAACCTTCACATCAGATGCCTCTTTCATTGACACGTCATAAGCCATTCCCTTCTTCACCACCTCCCTGGCATCTGTCATCTTCCTCCCCCCATCATCAGGCAGGAGGGAGGAGGGAGGGGGAGAAGAACAACACCACTCGTTTATTTCACTCCATACTTTCCCTTGCCTTCCTCCTCCTCCTTCGCCCCCTCCTTCGTGGCACGGCTCTGGCCTGATTGATGGTCCTGCCAAAGCCTCTCGCCCTGGTCTATGCATGAGTGTGTCTCGACGAGGATATCCGCTTGTGTGGTACTGGCGAGTGACGATGCGGATCCCTGAAGTTTTATTACGTGTGAGCGAGATTTGGGTGTGTGGCGTGTTGGATTTTTGTTGTGTGTGTGTGTGTGTGTGTGTGTGTGTGTGTGTGTGTGTGTGTGTGTGTGTGTGTGTGTGTGTGTGTGTGTGTGTGTGTGTGTGTGTGTGTGTGTGTGTGTGTGTGTGTGTGTGTGTGTGTGTGTGTGTGTGTGTGTGTGTGTGTGTGTGTGTGTGTGTGTGTGTGTGTGTAAGTGTGTGTGTGTGTGTGTGTGTGTTTATGTAGCCTGACACACGTTCAGCAAACCAAGAGAGTATTTCCTACATGGTATACAAGCACAGAGAATATCTGCACTACATGAAATATTCCACGCTAACATCTCAACACCTGCTTATATATATTTTGCAATCAAATATATCTGAAACTACCTATTTACTCCACCTCGCGTACCATGAAGTGAAATAACTCAGCTCAAGAAGGGGGAAGTAGGAAAATACTAACCATTATCCGTCGCCACTTCCGCTGCGCAACTCATTTTAAGCATCTAGTTGAGATTCTTTGCGGGCCTTAGGCGAGAATAAGAAACTCCTCGTATTATAACAGGAGGAAAAACTCAGTTGGTAAACGTCACCTTCTCACGAGTTATCTGGAGGCGGAGGCAAAAACACAAGCGTTCACAGAGTTTAGTGTTCATACCTTAACGGGATGACCGTGTTTAGCGGGTCTAGGGTGTGTTTAGTCTCACCTGGTGGGTAAAAAAAGGCTTATTGGTGTGATAAGTGTCTACTGGAGAAGGAAAAGAGGTTGCAGGTCTTTATCGTGCACGGAAGGAGGAGAAACAAGGCAATGGAGCTTAACACTTGAAGTTATTGAGTCCTCCCTAACCCTACCTTGTTTCACACCCTACCTCCTTCTACTGCTTCTCCTTCTCTTCCTCTTCCTCCGTTGCTATAGATATATCCTTTCTCATAATGCTACTACCTATATATTGACCATATAGTCCTAAACTTATGTATGTTCTATACAAAAAAGATGTCATTCTATTTAGCTCCCCCACAAAAAAATAAGTATATAGCAGGAGATGAAAGAAAACGTAAACCACCTCACTTGTAAAAGGTTTACGAGTAATTCAATACATAATCTAATGTTAACCATGTTTTTTTAGTAGAGCTTCGAATTTCCTTTCATATATGTAAAATGTATATCGTTACATTCCTCGTGGATTTTTCTTCGTAGAGAAATGCGTATCATGATTTATATGAACGTATTGACAACTTGGCAACCCTTAACTCAACTGGTGGTTAGCAGCCAATGTCTACCCAATGTCCACCCAATGAATGAGACGGATTGATATATGATTACGTAATGACACGCCAATCATAAGTCGCGGTTCATGCTGGCCGACTCAGAACCAGCATCGTGTCCACGCCTGTCGGTCGTCTCTGCTTCGTCTCTCATTCTTAAGTGCCGCTAACTGAATATGCTGATAGTTTGTGATAGGTGACGCTCGGAAAGGAGTTCATAGCGTAGTTGTCGAGGCGAGGTGGGAAGAGTTGGTCGTGGCAGAGGACGAGCATGGGGAGTGGAAGATGGTCCTCGCTTCCACCTCCAACCAACACATTCACTCTGGCTTCCCTCTGGCCGCCCGACTCACTGGCCGATAATAGGTGAGTGAGTGCTTCAGAATGGAATATCTATATATGAACTATTTGTGACTTAAAGCAAAACGTTTATCCTCCATGGCAGTTACTCATTAATAGCTTTATGTATGCGGCGTTGTTTACGATCCTAATATACGAGTGTGTGGGCGAGCTGTGAAGTTAAGGCATAACGGAAAAAAAAGAGTGTATTGGTACGTGGTAGTAAGGCTAACCTTCAGGAACCTGTTTGGGAGGTGGTCAGATGGCAAGGTCACGCAGACAGGATTGAACCTTGAGGATAATGTCATCATTGTTATCACTGGGAAAGTAAAACAATGAAACATAGGAACGATGTCGATGTTACCGAATGAATTTTTTTTTTTTACCAATTTGTTTGCTTTGTGATTTTTTTTTTCTTCATTAGAAGTGTATTTTATAATTATTTCGATCACGACGTAAATACTTCATTGATGTATAGACATTGAAGGACTGTTTCATTAATATATATTATAATTGCATAGTAGATAGTTTAGTACCCCATGTAGGCACACAGACGCGTACCTTCTGCCTTTCCCTGCCTCCACCTGCTATGCCACTTTCCCTTTCATGCGTTCCTCACAGTCCGGTTCCTTCCCCAAAGCCCCCGCCCGTGTGTGAGCCGCTCCACTGATTCATGAGGGTCGCCAGAGATTCAAGACACTTCCTGGTGTTTCCCTTCGCATGTAGTACACTTATCTCCCTCCCTCTACTCCTCTATCAGTCACACCTGTCTTCACCTGTACTTTATAGTGACAACCTTCCACTAAACTGTCTCTTCTCCCCTTCCTGGTTCGTGATATCGTCCTAGTATCCGCTGTACTTGAGGTAACACTTCCTTCAATTACCCCCCCCTCTTCCTCCTTCCTATACTGCCCCCCTTCTCTCTTACGTCACTGATCCCTTCCCCTACTCTCCACGAGCGCACCTGGTGTACCTCCCTTTTGACTGACACCTACGCGTCGTCTAGGCACCTGCGCTAATCTTTCCGGCATTGATCTCTACCCACCGTACATCAGCCTCTATGATCTCTGTGCTTACGGGTCTTTTTGCAGTGTTATGGCCGAGGGTTGCGCCGTTTAGTGCTGTCGACAATTTTGTGGGAGACGATGTGGAGGATCATATTGTATTTTTTTCTTATATATATACCTCGAATGATTTATGGCACGTGGAGGCCAGGTTGTGAGTGTATTGTCGAGTGTGGATAACAATTGTCTCTGCTTCTGTATGGTCCTACGAAGTTATTGATGAAAGATAATGATAGAAGTGCATACAAAAAAATAACTTATTACTCCTGCAGTAGGCATATTGTACGGGGAGGAAACACGCTACAGACGAATGTGGTTATGCGTTTGTCCCCTTTCTTAACGGGACACATGACGGAGGAGGCCCGGGCTGGTGTACGGGGAAGCCCTCACCAGTTGAACGTTGGTGATCGATCACCCGGCAAGGCTGGCGGACCCCCACGTGGCGGCCAGCAGAAAACGAGAGTGTGGGGTGCCAGTGGTAAGGGAGTTGACGCTTCCAAGCCGCAGGTCCTCTTGTCTGAGTGTTCCTTCCCTCCCCCAACTCCTATTTCTCCTCCTCCTCCTCCTCCTCCTTCTCTACTGGCACAAAGCTAATAATTTTCTGCATAAAAAAAAAAAAAAAACTCATCCAGGAAGTTTACGAATAGTGTGCTGTACTACACACTCTCTCTCTCTCTCTCTCTCTCTCTCTCTCTCTCTCTCTCTCTCTCTCCCTCTCTCTCTCTCTCTCTCTCTCTTTATATCAACGTGGCCTTTGCCGTGATCGGTGGTGTTCTGTGGTTGGCAGTGTGGTGTGGGATGTGCCTCAGGTAATGATGAATGGAGTGTCACGGTCATTACTGCATTGCTTTAGGTAAGTGTCGCCAAGACAGTGCCCACACAAGCCAGGCTCTTGTGGTGATGTGGCAAGGTGTCTTTTGTGCTGGTCTTGTGCGTTTATAGTACTAAAAAATATATTGTTGGTGTTTTAGGGTATATATAAATATTTACTGAAGTAATGTAGAATACAAAATGTGCGAATTAAGAAAAAACGATACACAGAGCGAGTTGTTATAGCCGATCTACTTATATTTGCTATCTCTGCCAATATAACTACGACACACAGCGGGGCCTTGATTGTTTCCGAAGATCACGTGAGGTGAGAGGCACTGTCAACCCTTCACTGCACTAATTTGGGCACCGTAAACACACAGTCCTTCATTTCCTCACTACTTTTCACTCTCTCTTTCGTAATCCTTCACCTTTGCCCCACGCCGCCTTCTCCTGCCCACCCCACGCAAGGACGAGAAGCATAACGAGCACACTGCCGTCCGTATCTTGACAATGATAACACCAGTATGATCAAGACATTATAATGAGGATCGTAAAAAAATAGTATCGAATATCACCTCACCTGCACCGACGATGTCACTTTGAAGGAAGGGCCAGACATATTCGATTGTCCTCAGGTGTTCTCTCTCTCTCTCGCTCCTCCTTCGTCAGCAGAATCTTAGCGGACACTGACATGCCCACCGTCTTACCCTCTCCCTTGGGACTTATTGCCGGTATCTTAACCTTCTACGGTTGTTCCTCTCACTCTCTCTCTCCTTCTCTCTCCCACAGACACACTTTTATAGCCCTTTTTTTACAGCTTGGCTTGACTAAAGGGTCTGGGCTGGCGGTGGTGAGGGGTGTGGAAGGTCAGCGTGGGACAGTTATCAGTCCACCGTGATAAAAGAAGGATGCACTGTGGTGTCCTGGGCGGGAATGGGGAGAGGTGAGGGGTTGGAGGAGGTGGAGAGACTGAAACTTTGTGGGTGTTCAGGTGGGGAGGTTGGGGTAAGGAGGGTAAGGTGGTGCTAAATTTGTCACAGCTGCCATGTTGTTTTTTGTTAGCTTGTTCTCATTATTATTTTAATGTATACAGTGGCGGGGTGGACGGACGCGACTGACATTGAGAATGATATGACTTTACCCGCTCGTCCGCCCGTGTGGGATGCGTCCAATACACAGTCATTCCGGTTCATCTTATCACTCATTCCATCGGTACCGCGGGCAGGTGGTTGTGTGTTTTTATATTATGCTGTTGTGTACGTGTGATTGTTTCCTTTCCTTATTGGTTAGATGTAATTTATTTTTTCTCTTGTCGTAACTTCCTGCTTTTGTTCCACTCTGTCTTTCTCCGCTCTTGTATTAATATCTATATTTTTTTTCTACCTTCTCTGGTTCTTCCTCCTCCTCCTTTTCCTTATCTTCCCCTTCCTCCTCCTCTGGCATATGATTGTAGCTCGAGGCGTTATGGCTATGGTGGTTAAGCCTGGCGACCACAAGTTGTAAAAAAAAATAAGCTGAAAGCCGAGGTAACCTTCATAACTTTCTCTTATTGTCTTTTTCTTTCTTTGTATCGTGATTTCATATTCTTCGTTCGTTTCGTTTGTGTTATCCTTTCATTTACCTTTCCTTCCCTTCTTCCTAATATACGTGACTCCTCTTGATTGGGAACCAGATGTCCTTGTCATCCTAGTATCTTTGCATCGAGTCGAAAGATCGTATCGGGGATATAATGGTTTGCTATCCACTCATGTTTTGT
>JACEEZ010021809.1:457500-555000 GCA_016584305.1 Chionoecetes opilio | reverse complement strand
AAACATACAGTAAAATTTCCGTGAACCATTCTCATTTCACACTTAGGGGTCGTTCCAAACTCCAACATTGAACTTTTGACGGGTGGAGAGAAAGGGGGGAGGTGCAGGAGGGAGGGAGAAAGGAGAATGAGTATTCTGGGAAGGGAACAAGAACGGTTTTTCTCCAACGGTGAGTTCCCATTTTGTGATGTTGCCGGTCCAGTTCCTCTCAAAATGAACCAGTATTCGAGGCAGCCGCGCGAGGTCGCCGGAGTAATGGAGAGTGGGCCGGAGAATATTAAAATAACAAGCTCCGACTGATGAAGAAAACGCGAGCATTTCCTTAACTTAAATCGTCCACCGCTCGTCTAGGCCTGGCTCGGTGACTTCTTTAATGTGTAACATGAGCCTGTTCCTACTTTGTTGTTGAGGTCACTGTTGATTGTAATAATCATTGGTGGGATGGTGACTATGAAAAGAGAGATACAGGGAATTTCCCCGGTGGTTTACTCTCAATTTCCATTTATAAACTAGGCAAATAGGGATAGCTTAGTGGCGAGGAAGAGAGCAGCCCAACAGTGTAACATTATCCCTTGTCTTTGGCTAATAGTGTGAGAGAAGTAAAGCACAGTGTGGCGCCTCATTTAACAATAACCAGGTGGGAGAGGTTACGGGCCACACCTTTCCAGTCTCCCACGCCTCCCTCAGTCCCTCTCTATCCCACGAGTTCCTTTATCCCAAGAGTTAAAACAATTACTCCTTACGTAACCTATTCCGTGGGACTTCTCTCGTCATTAGTGAGTCAGCGATTGGGAAAGTAAAAGAAACATGTATTTTATTTTTGTATGGTGTAAATAACATATATTACTTATATTAGGGACTGGCAACTAAGTGGGATTTTTGTGACCTCTTATTTGTGTGCCCTTGGCCAGTCTTTTGTGATGTAAAAAAATAAAATAAAGTGAGGCCGTCAGTCATAACATTTAAGTATCCAAGGATGTACAGGTTATTATAAGTAATAGATTCTTCTCCTCCCAAGGCATCACAATGTTCGAGGGCGTGATGACGGTGAGTAGACTTTCCTCAGTTCGCCTACTCATCTGTGTGTCTATGTGTTTGTGTTTTATGTCCTACGAAACTCCCTTAAAATATTTGGCTTCACATAATCATAGGTATAACGTCGTCGTAAAACAGCGAATTTGTCAGTATATGAATTAATCTATTAGTCTTTGCAAATAGGTATATATGTCTCGACGTCCTAGGTAAAGTAAGGTGTTTTTGACTGTCTGGTTAAGTAATGAGAGGTAAACATGACCAGGTGATTTGTTACGCATTTTTTTCAAGAGTAGAGTAAATAGATAAAACTGTTAACGAGAGAGTAGAAGAGCTTGCCAGGCCTTGTTGGGGGGAAAGTGTTACCGCAGTGTATACAAGACCAGAAGACAAGTTAGGAGTCGTGTTCGGTCCCTGGGAGACTATTTATCAACACTGAATTTTCATCTGTTTTCCTACTCTATGCCAAGGACTATATGTACAAATAGGTTAGAAGCAGAAAATATCCTGATGTGTTAGGTATGTCGCAAGAAATATACCATCAGTTTGGAAAATAGAGAAATAAGGATAGGTAAGGATGATAGAGGGACGGAGCAGCGGAACAGGAGGCGGCGTGTTGGTTGTGCCGTGATGATAGGTAGAGTCATGGTGAGGGAAGGGGGGCAGAGGGGAGCAGAGGGGAGCCCGAGGGTAGGCCTGGCACTGTGGCTCCCGGCGCCCCCAGTGTTAAGGTGTGAGCCGTGAGTGCCATGTGGTTGGTGCAGGAGACGGAGCCGTGTAGAGGAGGCACCGAGGAAGGAGTGGATTATTATGGGGTGAGTGTGGCTCTTGCGAAGATGTCTTTTTTTTTTCATTCTTAAAGTAATATTGCGAAATTCAAAACTTTAGAAACGACCTGTTTTCATAAGTATATATTGTCTTACCTACTTCATTCTTCCATCTATTGTATCATTATTGCTATAAACGTTGTTTATTTGTTGTTTTTAGGGCCTAGTGCAGACGGTGACACCTTTCCTTTATGATAATGCTAAGTATTGAAGTGTCCTCATACGCAGTAGGTATTAGGAGGGTGAGTGAGTGACAGCGAGTGGGCGAGGTGAGATACTCTGGTGTTAAACAAAAGGCAGGCTTGTCACGTCAGCAGCCAGGCACATTTCCGAGCAGTTGCCGTAGTCTTGTTCTTGTCTCATTAAAGCTTGTTTATGAGTCAGTCGTGACACCTTCGCCCTCCTTGTCGCCCACCACAGCCATTTCCTGAAGCTTTCGACAGATAATATTCAATCCAAACTAAGCGTGGGTATGAAACCTTTCCCAAAATGAGAGAAGTGTTAGCTTTGCACCGATTGAAATAATGATTGAGCATTAAAGTATCATAAATGTATCAGTTAATGAGTTACTTGTGATATTTATTATGAATTCGATAGTTTTATCTTAACATTTTACTTTCCATGTCAGGTTCGCAGACGAAACAGAGTAATGAAAGAAAACCAGAGATAAAATAAATATAAGCGTAAGGGATAAAGGATACGACATTCAAGACAATTGTGGTCACATAATGAATGGTAGATTTGTTATAGTCTTTTGTGTGGTCTCTCTCTCTCTCCCTCTCACTCTCTCTTTTTCTGGAATAGGGAAGATGAACGGCCCCGGTACGGCATTGTTATGTTAATGCGAATATCAAGAGACCATCGCGGACGGTTATTAGATTACGGTGGCGGTCGCTCTGGAAACACTTAGATGCTATGGGGGAAAAAATGTGTGTACAAGAGAAACCTGATAACATAGCTTTCACTACCTACGTAATGTATTGTTTTGAAATAACGTTCTTTTATTAACAAATAGTCCTCAATAACAACAACATAACTATATAATACACTCAAACTAGATAACTTTAAAGGGGGGTGTATATAAAACGTCTCATTTTCTGAGTATATTAGATGAAGAAACTTAGAAAAAACAGTAGATTATTTAGTGGTGCAGACGTCCTCCAGGAGTAGAATCATGTAACTTCCATAACCTCTCCCTCCCGCGGCCCTGCTGAGTTAAGAGGCGGAAGGAGCGGGAGGGAGGCAGGAAGACAGGGAGGGAAGGAGGGAGGGAGGCAACAGTGGTCTCTTCCTTACCGTGAGTTGCGAGGGTAAAGTTGCTCGGGTGTTGAGGACGGTTATGGGACTCTTTACACAACGGGTGGAATTTGTCCTTTGAAGAGGCATTTGTGTTTGTGAATTTGTTACTTTTATTCAGGAAGGTATTCATATTATCTTTCTTGAACGGAAGACAACCTGATAGGAGAACTGGAAAATTATAGCATACTGAGAGACAGGTGTATAAAAAGACACATAAAAACACAGAGAGAAGAAAAAAAAATCGGGTCCACCAAAACGTGCACAAAGGAAAACGAATTAGACAGACAAATAGACATGAAAGAAAATTCCAACAAACACACAAGCAGACTGAAAGACAGATAAACATACACACACACAACAAGTGAGGCTATAAAACCCATTCTCCTGCACGCTTGCTCCTCCCATCCCCCCCTCCAACCCTGTCCTGTAAACCCCTCCCTATGCCCCCTAAATATGAGTAAGTAACAAGTGGCATCCCAGGATCAATGAGACTCGCCTACTGTGGGGGGTGCCAAGCCACGTCCTAAACACACGCACACACACACACACGCACACACACACACACACACACACGCACACACGCACACACACACACACACACACACACACACACACACACACACACACACACGCACACGCACACGCACACACACATACACACAGACACACACAAACCGTGGTCTGCTCTCTTACCTCTTGCCCACATCTATTTTTAAGTACCATCTATTTTTTCCGTCTCACTCTCTTACCCGTGTTGGGTCTCATTGCTCTTGACAAATTGGGTTTAGGTACTCGCCAGAACTGATAGGACTGTGGAGTTTTCTTTTTTTTCCGTTTCCTGACATAGTTTTTAGCCGATGAGGTTAGTCGAGCCGGTGATACAGTGTGAGAAGCAAGTGGTCGGTCATGCGAAAGTGGTTAAAGAGAGGAGCTTCTTCTTTTTTTCCTCGTGATGGTCTGTTTACGTGTTGAAATTTGGGGGTCGTGTTGATGGTCGTGGTCGTGAGAGGTTATTATGGTGGTTGTGAGAGTGGTAGCTTGTGTTGTACAGGAAGGTAAGTTTTTATTTTAATTATTTACCATTATTTTCCTTTTTTTATTTTTTTTATCTCATATTGATATTGATATAGATTTTCTTAAGCTGGAATAAATTATTTTTGTCTTGGTGTTTTTCGACTGTCTGTTTGTTGGCATGTACGGGTCTTAGCTAAACAGAAGGAAGCTACTTGGGTATTCAGTCACATCACTCTTTTATGACTTTGTGTTTGATGTTCCTATATAGGGTTGTATTGTTTGCTCTCGTGGTCAGTGTGGATTGTTTTGTGTTCCTTGTTTTGTCTCTGCTACATAATGTTCCTTAGGCTTGTTAGTTACCTTATGTTCATTTACGTGGATATTGATAGATTTAAGTTTTTCCATTATTACTATTCTTCAAGGGAAACTATTTTATGTTTTATCATTCATACAGTGAGACGGATTACTGAAAGACTGAACACTCACTTGTATATTAATTTCTTTCATTCTTTTGATTAAGTAAAGTCACGCCTCTTTACCTGCCCTACGTGACACATGAAAGATTCCTCTCATTTTCCTAATTCACTGACTTACTTGGATCATCATGTCTACCGTCAGAAGTCGCCCCGTGCGTCCTAACTAATTCATTTTCAATACTCGTCGATTTGCATCAGGCTTGGCAAGGACAAAATCATACCTTTAATATGACGAGGACTTTATCGCCTTCCTCTATCACCCTCGCCCCTCATGACACCATAATAACCTGTGCTCATACATTCCCTCCACTTAATGTCAACAGACTCCCCTACAGCCAGCCAGCCATCCCTCCTCCCCTCATGACGTCCCCTCACTTCCCTCCTAATTCACCTTAACCCACCTGGAACACCTTGTTTTAATGGCTTCCCACTCCCCTCTCAGATCTTTTTTCATTAACTTTTAACACTCAGTTTACTTCTTCGCATTTAGTCTTTTTTTTGTTCTCCTTTCATTCCCTTTCTCTTCTTTGATAATTATCATTCTTCGTGTTATTTTTTTTCCCTCCCTCCTCCTCCTCCTCTTTTATCCTCTTCAACCTTCTAGTTCCATTTCTTTCTTTCCAGAGATCGATTCAGAAGGCTTTTGATGCCTCCTGACAGTTACATATTAGCCGATCAAAACGCTTGACTATTTTATTCCACCGCGCATCGCTGATAAACATGATATATCTTATGTCACTTTTCGTCTTTGTGCGTTTGTCGTGTTTGCTCAGGGAGGCTTTTGGATATTTTTTTCTCAATGAATTTTTTTTCACTGTTTTCGAAAGTTGGAATTAACACATATAACGTAAAAGAATACTAGTTTGGATCTCGTCAAAGACATGGTTGAGGAATTGGGGTTGAGGAATTAAGCTGTGTAAAATGTGATACAAGAAAAAAATCGACGAAAGGAAAAGATGATGGAGAGGAATGATGAAGAATACTTACTTCAAACAAAATTCTTTCGTTTTTTTCAAATAAGATTAAACGAACGCTGAAATTAATAGTCACATTCCCCTCCAAACCAATGAAAACAATGACAAATCAATGAGAACGATGATGACTACTAATGATAGGGATTATTATAGATGATAGTGATAATTACAATGATAAAGATGATGGTGATGGTAATGGATTAGTCCTTTTAATCACTGAAAGCACCCGTATTCAGTACTACAAACAGAGCAGCAAGGACACAGCTGGAGCACTGCTGGTAAATGACTGCTTGGCTTTCCATGCAAATGTGGATCGCATTATAGTCGTGGTCAGCAGTGTTCAAGGGGTGGCACGTTCATTCACATTCTCCCTTAAGCAAATGTTCCTCTGTTTGCTGGACATTACTGTTATTTTCTCTGGCCACATGGGAGGTCTAGGTATGACAGCAGGATGGTGGTGGTGGTGGTGGTGGTGGTGGTGGTGGTGGTGGTGGTGGTGGTGGTGGTGGTGGTGGTGGTGGTGGTGGTGGTGGTGGTGGTGGTGGTGGTGGTGGTGGTAGTGTTCAATGCTCCTGTTTAGTCTCGGTGGTAACGGTGACAAAGAGAGGCAGGAGGTGGCTGGGAGCTTGCATGTGTCCGGTGTACTGGAGAGAGAACAACGGGTTAGAGAGGCAAGAAAAGAAAGTACAGGTGAATGAATTGCTAGAAATAAGAAGTAACAGTATATCCAATTGAAGTGTTGTGTACATAAACGAAATAAGAAAAGCCTTACATCACAAACTGAATCAAGAAAATGTCTGGAAATTCCACTAATCCATCAGTACCAAATATATCCAATAAAGTAGAACGTAACATGACGCTAACCCAAAATTTATGTCCGAATTGGAGAGGAAAGGGAGAGGGGCGACCAAATGGAGGTATGAGGGGCGAGTCGTGAGGGGTCAGAGGTTCCTGGGCGTCCCTCTGACTGGCTAGGGGAACAAGGAGGCCGATAGGAGTGCGTTGGCCGCCTTATGGTCGTGTTGGGGGCGACAATCGGCCTCTGAGACAAGATTAATTGCATTCGTCATTGAACCACTGTCGGGGGTAATGTGACTGGGAGGTGGAGGCCTGGAGGCGAGGTGAAGGGAGGGAAGGAGAGATGGAGGGTTGGATGGGTGGTAAAGGTATAGAGAGATGTATGTAACGTTGGTCCACATGAGGAGTGAACGTATAAGAACCCTTGGATAAAACGTCAATGAGTATACTGATAATATGGTGGTAGAAAGCATGTTCAGTCAGCTTCAGGTCATCGGCAAGGCATAATGTTATTTACCGTTTGAGAAGGATGTGAATATGCGTTTATTCTTTTTACAATTGTTTTTTTTCTTCAAATGAATAAAGCCCTTCCATATAGAAAGAATAACAGCAAGTACTATACAGTTCATGGTACATTTTTATCGAAAAACATTGTCACTACGACGGAAGTCCTTCAGGCACTTCCTGACCACACATTTTCGTCCTGTAAACGACACAAACAACAAAAAATGACACCGTTGGCAGGCGAGACAACGCTTGAAAGTCGCGTCTCTTAAAGTAAGACTTAATTCCCGTATAATCTTAACTCGATTAGGCCATTAGCATACGAATAGGTTGGGAAGGGCGATAAGGAGGGGTGGGGGTAAGGGAGGGATGGACAGGCAGCATTTCCGTCAGGTGGAAGAGCATGAGAAGGAGGAGAATGAAGCAGACAAGGAGGACGAATAAGGAGTGTGGGATAGCGGATGAAAATGTAGAGATAGAATTGAGGTAAGGAGAATTTCCGTCGGGTTGTTGGTGTAGAGGAGACATGAAAGCCCGCGAAAAAAGGGAAAAAAGTATAGGTAGGAGAATGATATGAAGTATAGGTATAAGGAGAATGGTATGAAGTAGAAGATGAACATAAAGATATACAAACAGTAAAAAAAGTACAGAAAAAGTAGTTATAGAGAAGAAATATCTCCGATTTCTCATCTTGTTATCGATGAACTGTCTATAAACGTTAAATACAAGATGTTCCCCATAAAACAGTAAATGCAAGCACAAGGAGACTCGGAAATGAATGAGTCTATAAAGCAGTTCATTAATCAACATGATAGCTATTTTTCTTCTCATTTTTCTAGTGGATTCATCTCTACTGGTGGCGCTTTATCACCATCGTCGTACACGAATATTAACATAAACAAACTGACTGCTTCCGAATTTAGGGTATAGGTACCGGATATTTGTTTGTGTAGTGATTTTCTATTTACCTCTTCGCTACTATTTTTTTCAAGTGTGTCTAGTCGCATAATGCATGTTTTGTTCTAGTAAGACTTCCTCATTAATCTCGTTTTCCTTTCTATTATTTTTTGGGTCAATCCTCTTTATTTTGTTCACGTTCACTTGTCATTTTTCTCTCTCTCTCTCTCTCTCTCTCTCTCTCTCTCTTCTCTCTCTCTCTCTCTCTCTCTCTCTCTCTCTCTCTCTCTCTCTCTCTCTCTCTCTCTCTCTCTCTCTCTCTCTCTCTCTCTCTCTCTCGTAAATACTAGTCTTTGGCACAATCCCCTTTCCTAAGTTTTCATACCCTCTTCTTCTATCTGTCCCCTGGTCCTCCTCCTCCTCCTCCTCTTCCATTCATCATCCCTCAGAGCTTTACTTATCTCTCACCATGCCCTTGTTTTCTCCTCTTTTCGTATTTACTTAATGTTTTATTTTTGCTGCATTTATCACTCCTCTTTTTTATTTTCGCTCACCCCATTTGCACTTGTGTCTCTTTGTCTTTTATTTGTTTGTTTGTGTCATGTCTTTTTCTTCCCTCTCTCATTTGTCATTAATTATTCTTCCTATTTGCATTCCTCTGTTGTGCCTTTTCATATGTATTTTTCTTTGCCATGACACATATTTGCTATTTGTTTTAGCTTTAGGGTTTTGTATTTCAATGTAAAGTAAAGAATTTCCCCTTTTTCGTATATCAGTAAAGATTTTCACCACTTTGGCTTAACACCACCCACCACCACCACTTCTTCGGCCTGTCATCAGATCCAACCCTCATTTTCTCCTACTCCTCCCACTTCTTTATCACATGCGACAGCCTCTCCTTTCCGATCCCTCCACACCCTTGTGATAGCCTTACCCCCCCACTTGGCCGCCCTTCCACCTCTCCTCCTCGTAAACTGCATTCTCGTTAAGCCTTTAGTTAGCCATTTCCTTCAAATAGATAAAAATTTCTCCCCACCAGATTTTCCTTATTTATTTGTATCGGTCAAGTCATATGTATTTGTATTCTAATGGTAATGCAAATATTTTTTCTCACTATTGCACACTTTGTATTCTCGTATTTGTCTTCTTACATTATTTCTTCCCTTTCCATTTGCCTCACTCTCTCCCCTTTTGCCTCTGGCGTTTCCCTCTTTCCCTCGTGTTGGACTTCCCCTTTTTCTCTCTCTCTTCCTTACATTTCCATCTCCTTTCCGCGACTCCCCCCTTGCGAGGCACGTGACACTCCCGGCCGCCAACTTTACGATAACGATGGTGATGTCCATGACGAAAATGGCCGCGGGTAACTGCCTGATCCCTGCTTCTCACGCCCGAGTGGGGAGGAACGAGAGGCAGCGGGGGAGGAGGAGGAGTAGAAGAGGGTGAATGAAAGAGGGGAAGGGAAAATCGACACTTAAGGAATGAAAGAATAACTGAATCAAGAGGAAATTTTTGAGAGGGGTGAGCAAAGGGGAATAAAAGGGCCGGAAAAATAGAGGAAGTTTCAATTTAACATTGGGGAAATGGATAAAGTTAAACGGAAACATGAGATAAATGGGAGAAATTACCATCCTGTTTGGTAAATAATAACATGGAAAGGAAGGGACCAAAAACAACACTAGAAGAATTCAGGTCCTAAATGACTCTTGTTACCCTAATAATACAAATAAAAGATCGTACTTGGGAGGCGAGCAAAGACAAACAAACATACAGTTAGTACAGTTAGATGAAGAAGCGACTTGTGGTTACGGTCACTCCCATTCATTCTTTTTGTTATGCTTTCTTCATTCCGTGTCCTCCACTCCACGCCGGCTTCTTGCCACTCTCAGAGGCGGCGTCGCTCCATCAGATGCGACACTGAACCAATCAGAAGATGAGCCTCGTCTATTGTCTTCGTGGGGCTCGGCAGTCCTCGAGGATTAAAGTTTTTTAAGGGGCGAGACCGACTAAAATCCTCCGTGCGTCATCGGCCCAGCTGGGGACAGTGGTGCCAGATCCCGGGTTATACTGATATTTCGCCATCGATTAAGAACATTGCTGAGTAAGGACATGTCGATGCCCTGTGCGATATTCGGTTGTATTTGGTACAGTTTTAGTTTCAATAATGAAGAAATTGAGTAACATTGCAGGATAAGAAAGGTTTACAGTGATGTTCGTAGTGTTGTGATTCACTCTCGATTGGCAATAGTGGGAACGGAAGAGCCCGCGCAAACCCGAACCGTCTGACCGACCGACCGACCATGCTGACGAGAGAAGGGAATAAAAGAATCGTCTCCCCCGTCGTGACCACTAGAGTTTTGGCTTCCCCCAGCGTGTCGAGTGACCTCCCCTCCCCCACCTCCCCCAGCAGCAGGCTCCTCCTTCCCTCCCTCGCTAGTGTCGCGTGAGAGTGGCGGGGAATAAGAAGCGTCACTCGAGTTGTGGTGAAACGCTCGTTCAGTCTCGAACTTGTGTTGTGGTTGACGAGTTTGAAGCATAGTGAAATCGAAATTGTGTGCTTTTCTGTTTTTGATCGTGAGGATAAGAAAAAATTGATATATGTGAAACACTTGTATATTTTGAAGTCGTGAGTCACTGTCACTGTCGATCAGGAACACGTGGCTTGTAAAGTGGCAGTGAGTGACAAGTGAGTGACAGGCATGAAGCTCGAGGAGGTTCTTGTGAGTATGGTAAGTGTACATAAATAGGATCGAATACATTATCATAGTTGAAGATTGTAACTACATTAAAATAATACCATAAATAGCACCCTTCACCACCACCTTCACCACCGCTACCATTCACCACAATCACAACCTCCACCACAATCTTTCGACACCACAAGCGTTCCGGATGAAGCGTGAGGAGTGGAGTGACAATGAATGGAGGGGAGAGAGGGAAGGCGGCTGGTAACTAGTGTGAATGTTACCGCAGATCGAATAACTTCATTAGACCGCCATTGCCTCGGGTGCCACGGTTCCCTCACGCCTCGACCGCCCCCCAACCGCAACTAAACTTCCCTGTTAACCACCGTTATTTTTTTTTTTTTTTTTTTTTACTTTTTGTCGTTTTTTTTAATAATTTTTTTCGGCATTTCCGGACGATGCTGACTGACTGGGAGATTTAGGCCATGTATTAGTTTTTCTTGACGGGATATGTAGATCTTTTTAGTGTTGTTATTCCTGACTGGCAATATTGCTTTGCATATTCAGCATGTTTAATGTAGGAAGGATTTTGCTTAATGATTTGCTTTCTACGCTCGTCCTTGTAATCACAGTGACGACGGGAAAAAAATGTCCATCGGTTTAGGTTGGATGAAAAAAAAAAGTTATAAAATTTGGGTCGATTGTTAAAAAGAAAAATGGCAGCCATGTCTATATATAAAAAAAGAAGGCAACATGGCCAACAAAGGAGAATAAAGAAAGGATTACAGAGCACAATGCTGTTTGCCCGATTGTATACACCAGTCATGTCCCTTCCCCTGTCCCCTTCCCCCTGCCCTGCCCCTATGTATGTACACGCCTCCATGTATACACGCCTCCTGTCCGGTCTCTCTGCCCAGCGACGATGCCACTGGACTGTTGAAGGGTTAATGCAGCCTCTGTGGCAAAGTTTAGTACAATTTGACAGGTTATGATTCCCCACATGTTGACTTGATTGATGTCCACTTTAACTTTGGCAGCCAGTGCGGGCGTTGGGAGGCGCGCGAGCGAGTGGCCAGGAGGGGCGGAGTGGGTGGAGCTGAGGTGTCAGTAAGGTCATGTGTTTTATGGATGGTGGCATTATTGGGCAGATTACTTTGTGGAGACAGTAATCTAAAGTGGGAAACTAATACCCTTCGGACGCACCATGCCACGTGACGCATTTCAACGGGGATCTCCGATTGGCTGACGACTTGATGACATGGGGTGCCGTATGCCTCCAGGGGACGGGACTTTGCCCTCTCCCTTGGCTACGCCGGTGTTGTCCTGTATTAAGTTTTCTTCTCGCTGCTAAGTCGGTTTGCATTCATACGCTAAGTGTGTGTGCCGTTTTTGTGTTTGCTTTAATTAATGAAACTATACAATCAAGTCTTCGAAAATATTTGTGCCATCGTGTGTTCTTATAGACCACCACCCTACATTATATAGGCCTCCTCCTCCCCCCTCCCTCCATGACTCCCCGGGGCGAGGTCTCCCCCGCCATAGTGGGAACGTGCTGGAGTGCGTGTTCTTGTTTTGGTTCTGCACGCGCCGGCCCCAGTCACGCTCACACCACAACCCATTTAACACTGGCCACTCCCTCTGCCGCCTTGCCTACGACGGATCGCTAGCTGCCCCCACCCCTTAACGCCACGCCGTGCCACGTGTTTGACATTTCTGTGTTATCGCTCGTGATTTACGCAGTGCAGAGTGCCAGGATGAGGAGCGGAGTTTGACCCTCGCTGGCAGGGCGGTGCTCTCACCTGCTGCTGAGCCGCCTCATAGAAAACTGATTCTCTAAGCCGCGACCCTCGTGTTTTAAGTGTCATTAGTGGTTAGTTCGGTCCAGGAAGAGTGTGAAGTTGCCGCTGTCACCTTGTTAGTGGCGGAAGTGGTGGTGGTTCCGGTGCCTGGCAGTATATCGACAACTCTCACATACCTGTCGCCTAGAAAATACCAGCTGAAGACTCCTTGGAGGTTAAAAATGGTGCGTTATTTTCCCCTCTTGCACGAGCCTTGTTCTTATTCAATCTCAAGTGTCACATGTCAACCTGTACGAGCCGAGGATTCCTTATGTCACAGGGTGAAATAATTGAGCACCTTGGCAGGTCACACTCCACGGCTGTGATGAGTGTCGTCATGCGAGGCTCCCTCACTGGCCCTCACGCCACTGGCATCAATAACACCTTTGTCACTCGCAACCTGCCATGATTAATACTAGACATGTATATGACACCTGCGGAGAATGAGAGGGGCGAGGGGAGATTTGTGGTTATATGAAAGGGAAAAAAATATGTGTGTGGATTGGCAGGAAGGTAGGAGGAGTAAAGTAAAGGGAAGACAGTGAAGGAAAAAGAGTTTGGCTTGAGGAATGTTGTAAGGGTAGGATTTTAGGGTGGTCCTGGTCTAAATATTGAAGGCAGGACAGGGGAGCTATATAGATGAAGCTGCTGGGAGATGTAGGGTGATGGAAGAGGGGAAAGATTACTGGCAGGAAGTAAGACTAGAGTACATATAGAGGGAAGGAATGATACATGAATGATTAACCAAAGGAAAAGGAAGGGAGAGGAAAGAGAACGGTTCAGGGGAGAGGATAAAAAAGGGTATTATGGGATGGATGAGGTTAAAAATGAGGTACCTGGGAGGATAGGGGTGAGGCAGTAACCACATGAGGGATAATTAGGAGAGAAAAAAATAATGCGGGTGAGGCTGTACCGGGAAAAAAAAGTCATGATATAATTGAGAACTTATGGAATGGAATAAATGACTGATTCAGAGGGAAGTGAGGTAAAGGATAAAATATTCTTTGTATGGAGGGAGCGAGAGGACATTCTTGGTCTCTAGGTAATTTGTGTCCAGTATATTGAATCCTTCCGTCCCTGACCTGTTTCTGGTATTATTTATGACATCCGTTGTAGGATATATCCGGGAACTGGGGCTCAGAACATGTGTGTGTGTGTGTCTGTGTGTGTGTGTGTGTGTGTGTGTGTGTGTGTGTGTGTGCGTGTGTGTGTGTGTGTATGTCCTCTCCCTCAACTTCAGTCTTATCATCCTGTTTTCCTGTATATCTCCCTGAATCAGTCACCTCCTATAGTCCCCCCTCATCCTCTCCCTCCCTCCCTGACCCAAGCTGGCTCCCCATCGTGAAAAATGAGGTGCGTCAGCCTATGGTGGGCTAATCAATAACGTAATGGCCACCCAATTATGGACGATGTTTAAACGAGGAGGAGCCAGTCGAAGGAGAAGTGAGTCCAGCTGCTTGGTGGGGCCTTACTGCAGCTGCATCAGGGAGGAGAGAGGGGGGCATGAGGGATTAGAAAAAAAGAAAAGAAATGCTAGGGTAGGCCTCTAAAATTTTCGATCGATATTGTAGACATATAAGCCAATTTAGTTAATGTCTCATGTCCTGTAAGGGAGTTAGTGTCGAGGCCTTCACCAACACGTCGATTTAGTATATAGACAGACGTCGCATGTGGCCGCGTGTCTATGTGTGTGCCTTAATATCAGCGTATTTTTCATTTTCATTGTGCGCGTGTGTTTGTGTGTCGAAGTACAAAGTCAATATCTTGTTGAGAGTATACAGGGGGTAAAGGGATGGGGTTGAGGGGGTCGTGAGCGTGTCCAGGTGACTTGGGGCACGTGTATACCTTCTGTGTGCATATCATTATGTAAACGAAACTATTTACGAAGAACAGCGCCGTAAGTCATGTGAATAGAGAGGAGGCTGTGAGGGGCTGCGTGAAAGGGGTGGATAGAAGGGGTAGGGTACAAGAGAGGGGGGCCTGGTGGGAGGCTGTAAATAGGCGGGTAGATGAGGGAAAAGGGCTGAGGGAGGGATAAAGGATTTGGTATTGGTGGTTTAATATGAAGGCAATAGAAAGAAAGGGTTAAAGGAAACAAGGTAGATGGTTACGTTTGATGCTTAAAAAACTAATTGAAGTTTTATTTTCAAGAGCAGTTCATTTATAAATAGTTGAAAAGTTACTGAGAGGAATGTAAATAGCTATCCATTCACCTTTTTTTTCTTGGTGCCATTTATCTCTTTAAAAATCATACTGTTGCTCCCTTTCTACTCATTACCCTTGCCCCGGTATCTCCCCTCTTCCTTTGCAATTATTTTTGTCTCCCATTTTTCTTATCTCTCGTCATTATCTCACCGTTTAATCGTGTGTGTACAGTTTGCTCATTCATGCCACGTGTTCTCCCTTCTGTGGGTCTTTTCTTGTCGCATTTTCTTGTGTATAGTAATCATGATCTCTCTCTCTCTCTCTCTCTCTCTCTCTCTCTCTCTCTCTCTCTCTCTCTCTCTCTCTCTCTCTCTCTCTCTCTCTCTCTCTCTCTCTCTCTCTCTCTCTCTCATACACTCTTTTGTTTCCCTCAGCGTCCAGTCCCTCCCCTTCGCGTTTCTCTCCACAACATGACCCTCTTTCAACCCTCCAATCCCCATCCTCCCCTTTTCAGCTCCCTTCCCTCGCCACCCTCTCAAACACTCCCCGCTGTGTGACCTTAACCAGCTGCTTCACGCAACCATGTTTATTAGCAAGAGGTCCAAACGGAATTTCCCTCTCACCTTCGCTGACCCCTCCCATGGTCCTGCCCAATACTTCACCTTCCCTCCGTCCCTCCGTCCCACCCTCCCTCCCTCCTGTCTTGTTCATCTCTCCTCTCCCGTCCACTCCCCCATTTCCCTCTCACACGGCCAGTTCCTTTGCAAGTTACGAGGTACTAAAATGTTTGTCTTTTTTAAAAATTAAAAATCTTTAGTTTTGGTTCGTCACACACCAATGCCAAGTTTTTTACAATTTAAAGATTTTGTGTTAAGTTTGCTTATCAGCGTCGTTATTCTTATCTAGCTGTGAAGTTTGAGTGCAGTTCGATTCTCTGTGTTTGATTGTATGCGTTGTGTTGTGTTTTGCAGGCCTTGCTGTCTTGTGTGTAACATGATTAACATTGTAATGTAATTATTGTAATGTATACTATAAGGTGGTGATCTCATTGCATTAAGGACGTCTCTCCTTGTTGCAGGTTGGTTGCGAGCTGGCCGGCGGTCTGCCTGACGCCGCCCCACAACACAGCACCGTGGCTGCCAACTCGGCCCCCCTGGCGGCCTACCCGCCCGCCCCAGATATGTCCCACATGGCCTCCTACTACAACGCCTATCCGGACTACCGGCCGCCCCACCCGCCCGATGAATACCCGGGCGCGCCGGGCGGCCAGGGCGGAGGCGGGGCCGGCGGGGGTCACTGTGGCCAGGAGTACGATCCCCGAATGCCCCCAACGCACCCGTATTACACCCAACAAGGCTACCCGCGCTACCCTCCCTACGACAGACTCATGAACACTTATTACAACGCGCAGACACCTCAGCACCCGCACACTCCGCACGGCATGCAGCCCCACGAAGCCCACGATTATCGCGACCCCTCGCCGGCCGCGCCCACCTGCATGGGCCAGCAGGCCTCCCCGCCTGTACAGCAGTATCCCTCCTGCAAGCTGGCGGGGCAGGTGCCTCCTCAGCAACCCCAGCAGCCACAGCAACAGCAGGCACAGCAACCACCCCCGGTTATGGACCCCAATGGAGCGCCTCCCCAGGACACCTCCCTCCACATGGCCGCCCAGGACCACCAGGGCTGGCCGGCACAACAGCAGCCGCAGCAACAACAAAACACCTCCTCGGCCCTCCCGTCTCCCCTCTACCCATGGATGAGAAGTCAATTTGGTAAGTGTTGTATCACTTTATTCTCACCATCTTAGTCTTGGCATCATTCCACCACTATTCATTATCCCATCCTGGGCTCTCCCTCGACCCTCATCACCTTCACTGCGCTTCCCTGTCCTGCGAGCATCCTCCCACAATGTTTCCCATATAACCTTCATAGAAAGTTACTGAAACTCTGCTGCACACTTATTTACATTTTCATAGTATTGATGGTTTAGTGTTCATAAAGGAAAACAAATAATCACTTTATTGCGGAACAGAAATCGTTCATATTACCATTGTGCTAATGACACCAAACTGTGTAAAATCAGCATCCAAAGCGGAAAATCAGTACCACAGAGTTGTTCTCCAAAAATATTCCTCACAAATGAACAGGGCATCATAAATATTGGTAGGATCCAGACTGCCGCGCCGGGGCTGCGTGGGGGCCTGGGGGGACTGCCGGGGGACGGGAGGCGAGGGCGGTGACGCAACAGGCGGTGTCCCACGCCGGCACGCACGTGGACCAGCTCGAGGGAGGGAAAGACATGAACAGTGTAGAGCAGGATACAAATAGTTACTGTTTATTTTCCAAGATATTTTATTATTCAATTAATAATTTACTAGTTTCACCGCGTAACCTCAAAAAGAATAGTTATATATAAATATAAAATATACCGGAGCCTCAAATGATGTATATCAAATGGAAGGTTGCAAGTTGTCTCTTTTTTCTTGTTTCTATCAGTAAAGAAACAATATTTTTTATGAAATTAAAGTAAAACAAGACAGTTTTCTTGTTGCTCTACTAAAAAAAAGACTGAAAAAACTACCAGATCGGTGTGGCATAAACCCTTAATCCAGTTGTGGTCAGTGGCTGCTTTTATGGCTGGTCGTAAACTGCACCTCCCCTCCCCTTCCTACGCGCTCGTGTGTGTGTGTGTGTGTGTGTGTGTGTGTGTGTATGTGTGTGTATGTGTGTATGTGTGTGTGTGTGTGTGTGTATGTGTGTATGTGTGTATGTGTTGTGTGTTGTGTGTGTGTGTGTGTGTGTGTGTGTGTGGTATTGTGTGTATGTGTGTGTATGTGTGTGTATGTGTGTGTGTGTGTGTGTGTGTATGTGTGTGTATGTGTGTGTTGTGTGTGTGTGTGTGTGTGTGTGTGTGTGTGTGTGTGTGTGTGTGTGTGTGTGTGTGTGTGTTTTAACGATAGGCACAGCGTTCATTGTTTCCTTATTGTTACATTTTTTTCCGTTTTCGATCATATTACAAATCTCCAACGAAGATCCTGCTCCCCAATTGTATTACTAATTATATTATGGCCTATATCTAGACGTGTCAGTTATTTGCCTGCCTGCCTGTCTGTGCTCGTTTTCCCAATACTCGTGTCTGTATGTGTAATTTGTTTGAGTTTCCTCGACGCCTTTCAGTGACCGGCTCTCGGTCGAACACTTCTGTGGACACAAACAAAGGCGAAGCGGTAACAGGAGAGACAATCCTACTTTATTGCGTTCCCTTCTGACCCCTTGGAGAGAGAGAGAGAGAGAGAGAGAGAGAGAGAGAGAGAGAGAGAGAGAGAGAGAGAGAGAGAGAGAGAGAGAGAGAGAGAGAGAGAGAGAGAGAGAGAGAGAGAGAGAGAGAGAGAGGGAGGGGGGGAGGTGGATAGGCAAGTCATACAATCTGCAACGCACACAAGTGGACAATAAAATATGAAAAAAACCAGATTTTAACACTTGAACATTAGTTTTACTGCGAATGCAAATAAAACAGAAAAAGCAAAGGCAAAACATTAGGAAATCTAAAATATATCAAAGACAGTAAGTCTCAAAATCATATATCATAATTTAGGTAAGGTAAAAAAAAAAATCAAGGGCAGGGTAAAGAAGCAGAAGAGAAATGGTGAGGAGCTTCCAGGCAAATCTCTTTACAATGGGCAGGACGACCTTTGCGGCTACCGACTGTCTCCCCGTCGCCCCGGAAGACCCAGACTTAATTAAGGGATGGTCCAGATTGGGACAGCGACAAGACAACCAACCCGAAGCGACAGGCCGGAGAGGGTCCTCGTGGCGGGCCTCGTTTTTTTTAGGAGAGGGAAGGAAACAGTTTCACTTCTGGATCGCGTGTGAGTGGGTGGCGGCGCTGAGGGAACTGAAGAATATTCAAGGGAAGTGTTTTGTGCATGGAAAGTCAGGTATTGGTAATCAAGTTTTTTTGTTGATTTTATCAGGTTATATAGATTTTCTGCACTCCCATCAATGCAATCTTAATCCAGCGTGAACTTCATGTGCCACCTTGAAACGCCACTGATCTCGCTTAAATGTATCATTCATCTATATAATTCGAAAGTCTTTTTAAAGCTTGGAGTGAACATTGAATGATCTCCAGTTACGTGTTTGTAATTCACGTTAATTTATACCCTTAACTTGGCAACTGAGTTTTTTATATAACATACTTGAAGCTTTGCGATAACATTACTTTTTCTTAGTATGCATCAATATTCTTTAACCTAAAATGCTCATGTATAGGCGTAGATTCTATATAAAATTAGAAAATAACATTGCAGCATAGGTATTTCCAGCCTGCCACATACCGTAGATTCTTGCTCTGCGTCTTGAAATTGCTAGAAAAAAGGCAGAACATGATGCATGCGGAAGAGGAAAAAGAGGGAAGAGATTTAAATTCAAAAGTTTGAAAAAGGATATAAATGGATGAGTAACCCGAACCTCAACGATACCGTTTTTTATGTGTGTGTGTGTGTGGACTCAGGACTGTGGAGTCGTTTGCTCGAAGACACCCAATGTTGGAAAAGTAAACAAAGGCACATGAACGACTGCGGACACGAGCGGAAGTGGGTTAACCCTTGGGACAGATTTACGGGTCCCGGCTACCCACCCCCCCTCACATAACTACTTTGTTTACCAAGTTGGTCCTGCAGTTCGGTCAAATGTACTGAGGACCAATGAATGGGTTGTTGCACTGACAAGCCACTAGATACACACAATGGGCCACCGGCAAGCTTATTGATATAGACAAACAGTAACGTATAAAAGAAACTATTTTCTCGCTTGATTTTCCCACTTGCACATTATATAAAACTGTAATATATCACTCACCTGTCTTCACGCTCAGAATCTCGCAGCCCCGCCTTTTCTCTATCACCCATGTTGACAGTTCCCACTAAATTCCCGGTAATCACTATCTAATCGTTGTGGCCAGGGAGGGAACGGTGCGATGCTTCCCCAAACGACCTATAACGGGCTGGAAACGGCTACATGGGATACAGGGGAAAGGGAATGACATAAGAGACACTGGGTAAAGGGAGTATCGCGAGAGGGGCAAAGGGGAAATGATAGAGAGAAGAGAGTAGGAGAGGAAGAGGAGGGTGGACCGCGTCGAGAATGAGGGATAACATGACGACTGAATAATATGAGGCGGGCGGTCCCTCCTGTAACTAAACTCTCTCTGGGGGACCTACTATGCGGGTCGTCATGTAACCATAGCTCGCAGGAGGACTTGGTACAGACAGGGAAATTGAAAAAAAAATGAGAACTGCTGTGATTTTGATAGTAAGTAATGTTTTGGCGGTAAACAAAACTGAATTATCGGGTTGCGTGGAAAATGAAGAGCATGAAGATAAAAGATAAGATCAATAATTAAGAACAGAAACATTCGGAAATAGATCATTTGAGGTCGTAAAAGCAGTAGAATCAAAAGAATGAAAGAAAACGAAGGTGATGGTATTATCGATTGAAGTAAATATGAAGAATGACTAGATAACGTGATAGGTTAGGAGAACAGGTAAAGGAGGGGAGATGGACATGCCCTTGGTGGTGGAGTCAAGATGCGTTTACAGTTTGATATGTGGCCTTGTCTCCCTCAGGAACTATAAACTCCACCGTCAGGCGCGGGAGGGTCGAGGGGGAGTTGTGACCAGTGAATCGAGTTGGTGGTGGGGTCCGTGACGCTTGCCTTTCGAAGGATCGAATTTGGTGTTTTTCTGGTTGTGGGTATTTCTTTGCCTTGATTTGTGAATGGTTAAGCGACAGGGAATGAAGACCTGTTCGAGTTGGTGGTGCTTTTTTTTCTTACCCTTTGTTTTTCTACTTCATGTCTGTATGTCGTCTATATTCTCCCTCTTCTTTCGCTTTATCCCGAGCCGTCACCACAGCACACCGTCGCCAGGCTGTCTCTAAGGAGTCCTGCTGATTTAGTCTCAGCGACATAGTCTCATATGCTCACATTAAACTGTTTGGGTAATATTTCATGCTCGCTCTATTGTTTGGTCAGGGCCGCTCGCTCCTCCCTCATGCCTCCCTCCCGCGGCTCTGTTGACACGGCGCACGGCAGCAGACGCCACCACCGCCCTTGTTTCTCTTCCACATTTTACTCAATAGGACAGGTAGACACCGCCTAGTTGAAGACATAATGCTTTTTCCGCTTGACTATTTATCCTCAAAATCACATGTGGCGGCAGGGAAGGCATATACAAACAGCTTGAATACAGGCCAAGTAATTTTCATGTGCGGTGGAAACCTTACGCCTCAGGGATCGTCTCAACACTTGCCACGGTCGTCATGTTATGATGTAAACAAACGTTGACAATTACTCACATGTGTGGCCTCTTTAAGTATTTGTTCCTTCCTGAGACGCTTATGAAGTATTACTGAAAGTCAATGTTCGCGGCAGAGTGAAGGAATGGAGTGCTGTTTTTTGTGTTTTTCTATATACACTTGAATGATTCGGACGCAGTGAATGTGATCAGCATGGCGTTCGGTAGCCACCACAGAAACATGGCGGGAATTTCAAAACCGAAGAATCATCACCTCCTTCAGGGCACAGCCGGGTTTTAGGCCGCGTATAATTGCTCCTCCTTATAAGTGAGGGATCAATGCAAGCTTAGAGTAGCGCCACGACTCTAAATGTATTCATGAAATGCAAATCGTTCCAGTATCGCCGTTTTGTTCCCGGTACTCCCTTCACCAAATTACTGCCGACTGGAGCACGATAACAGGCTTAATCCGGCCAGAATGCATTAACTGTAATCGTCCCCCTCAGCCCTTTCGACCCCCTTGCTCTGCTGTGCGCCTAACCACCACCACCACTGCCACCTACCACTACCCTTTCCCTTTTTTCCACCCTTCAAAGCTTCCCTCCCCTTCACTGTTCCCTCTCTTCACCCATTAGACGAATTAAACGAATGCATTATCTTGATCAGGCTGTTAGAGAGGCCTAAGCTCATAAGCGGCCGTACAATTTTTCGCTTTACATTTTACTGTTAGATTGCCTTTGTTTCCTGTTCCTAACTGGCACCGTTGAATGCCACTATTTTTTCATATTACTTTTATAATATTTTTCGTTTCGCTTGAGATGATTTTGACTGATTTTGCATCAAATTTTCCTTTTTTTCTGTATATATGGAATAATAAATTTAGATAATAGACACGATCAATTGAAACACGAAAAGTTATTGTTTGTATAAAGGCTACATCAACTTTTTAGCATTTTTTTACTCTCTCTCTCTCTCTCTCTCTCTCTCTCTCTCTCTCTCTCTCTCTCTCTCTCTCTCTCTCTCTCTCTCTCTCTCTCTCTCTCTCTCTCTCTCTCTCTCTCTCTCTCTCTCTCTCTCTCTCTCTCAAAACCACGTGGAGGCTGAAATCTCAGTCATGCCAGCGCGGTGATAAAGGGAGTCCTGGCTTATGTGTACTATCTGGCAGAGGGCAGGGAGGTGGGACAGGGAGTGAGGGAGTGAGGGAATGCAGCAGAGGGAAGGAGAGCGGTGGGCATGGAAAGGAAGGAAAAGGAAAATGACTCAAGGAAGGACCAACATTATTATTTCATCTTTTTTTCTCTCTCTCACTCTCATTACCTCTATCCCTTTATCTCGCTCTGTACGTCAAAAAACATATTGATTTACTGTGTATCTAGCAAGACGGATGCGAGAAAACACAAGAAATATATCATGGAGAAGGGTGTAAGGGCTGTTAACTCCAATCATGTAGTAAATACTTTGTTGTAGCGTTCAGTTAAGACAAAAAAATGGGAAAAAAATAAGAGTGTGAAAAATAAATAAGACAAAAATCTGCTCTGGTAGGAATATTCATGTAGAGGAAGTGTGGACATAACTCACAGTGACACGACTCTTTGGGGGGGACGTCGTTTTCTTTGACTCTTGAGAAAACGAGGAGAGATTAGTCTACGGGAGAAATATGACCTGCTGGAGGAAGAGGTGGGAGAAGGGGAAAAAAAGGCATGAGACAATAATTTCGTAGACCTAATATTTTACCTTGGAAACACACACGCCTTCGTTTTATATGTGTTTTGAAGTTCAATTATATACCTGGCACTTTTTTTTGTTTGATTATTTTTCGTAGCGATTTGGAAAGTGAACGTAAAGACATGTTCAGCTGTAACACCGCTCATTTATCCCTGTAGGTAGCGGATGGAGGGACGAGGGTAGATGTAACAACCATTATGTTACTGTCATTACACTTCACTCTCAGCATACATTCACCTTTCCTCACCCATCCCTTTCCCTTTCACTACCTCCTCCCTCTCGCCTCCCCTCACATCTCTATCTTGTCACCCCTCACGTCTGCCTCTCATCACATATCTCCCTCATCCCCTCATTACCCTCACCTCATCTCTCTGTCATCATTATCGTATACTCCCTTCACCCTATTATTCATATTTCCCTTCACCTTTAGTTCTTATACATTCTTCGCAATTTTGTAGTAGTTTTTCTTACGCTATATAACTATACTACATTTCCTGTCTCTATTTCCACTCCTCCTTCACACCCCAGACATTATTTTCATCCTTTGCTCTCCTCAGATCTCTCTCTCTCTCTCTCTCTCTCTCTCTCTCTCTCTCTCTCTCTCTCTCTCTCTCTCTCTCTCTCTCTCTCTCTCTCTCTCTCTCTCTCTCTCTCTCTCTCTCTCTCTCTCTCTCTCTCTCTCTCTCTCTCTCTCTCTCTCTCTCGCATAATCTACCCATAACCCCATTAAGTAATATGGAACAAAAGAAAAAACGACTAACGTAATATGAACAAAACTGAAAGAACGGGCAAGATGAAAGAGAAGGTGGCGGGGATAGAGAGGAGGAAGAGGAGGAGAAATTACGAGAGTTGAAGTGGCGGTTCACTGAGAGCAGGGAGGGAGGAGGGGGGGTTGTAGGTATCAAGGCACCTGTTGAATAGCCCGGAGGAGGAGGAGGAGGAGGGGTGGAGGAGGAAGGGAAAGAGAGCGAATAGAGAAAGAGAGGAGTGTGAGAAGAGGGAGAGGAGGAGGAGAGAGGGAGAGTGGCAGTCAACGAGTAATGGTGCAGCGGTCAATTGTGGAGTAAAATTAGTAGCTTTTCTGCACTTGACTCTGTTGTAACTTCTCTTTCACGCGTTGTAAGTTATGGAACACCCGCCAGTTTAGTGCAGGGGGGGACGGAGGAAGGAGGGAAGAAGAGGAGGAGTAGGAAGAGCAGTAGGCGGAGGGGAGAAAGTGAAGGTATTTATATTGAGGAAAGGAGGAGCAGTAAGAGGAAGCTTTGAAATAATTCTTTTTACTGCTTACGTTTTTCTTGTTCGTTACTTATTCGTTACGTGTATATTACGCTTGTTAACTTGCTGACCTGTTTCCTTCCCTATCATTTCCTCTTCCGGCATTCATTTGTATATAATGTTCTGTTGCATATTATTTTTATTTCTACGCTCTCACTTCTTCATTTCGTTATTTTCTCTCGAGTAAAACCAGCTCCACACTCCTCATTAAAATTCTCCGCCTTCATTTCCTTTGACATTTAATTTTTCTTTCCAACCGTATCCTTCATAACAGCTACTTCCTCCTCGTCTTCCTCCTCATTCTGCTTATTCTCTTCCTCCATCACATGCTCGTTTCCTACCTCACTCCCTTCCTTCATCCTTCACATTCTCATACCCTTCACTCATTAATTCCTGTTCCTCCTCTTCCTCCTCCTCCTCCTCCTTCGTCAGGTGGGTCTTGGGTTCCATCTCGGTCTTGGGTTTAATGTCGGGGATCACTGCGGACCGACGTACCGGATCCCGCGCTTCGGATGCAGATGAAAAACGGCTTCAGGATCTCTGGTTGAGTGACACCTCTCCAGTGCCTCGTCGCTTTCCTGTTCCTTGGTGGACTTTTTGGAGCTCCTCGTGGCGCGCCTGACGTCGGGAAGGACTTGAGGAAGACACGTAATTTTCCTTCTTCTTTATTCTTTCGGGGGAGATTTTTGGAGGTCGATCGTACATGTATATTCAAGTGTAGATAACTCGGTTGTTATAAGCGGTGGAAATTCATGGCAGTTTGTGGTTATTACTCCTTGTGGTTTTGTGTTATGTTGGTAATGGGTTTGATTTATTATGATATTTGGATTTTTGGCTTATTATCGCTTCTGATCTAAAAATTTATGTCGGTGATAATACAGCTGGGTTTGTGCTGAGGCGTCATCCGTCTTCATGAGGGAGGGAGGGGCTGAGGGCTGCCGGGTGCTGTTTAGGTATGTCAAGGGAAATGCCATTGCTGAGACCGCACGGTGCAGACAAAGAAGCCCGTGGGAAGAGAGAAAACTTCATTAAATTTCTGTTCTCTCTCATTTAACTCGCTGGGAAGTAAAGACAATTGAGGAAGAAACGAGGCAGTCTCATGTTTTCTTCGACATTCTATGAAAGAACTATGAAAGTATTTGGTTGTTTATAAATTTAATTGTAACTTTTCTCCTATGTTTTATTTTTGCCGTATATTTTCCGAGCAAACACATCGCAATCCTTTTCTAAGGCTTGAAGGCAATTCGAACACCTGGATACTGACAGAGCACCTCCATTTGTCAAGAGATAGGCTCAGGAAGGGGCAGAGAGAGAGAGAGAGAGAGAGAGAGAGAGAGAGAGAGAGAGAGAGAGAGAGAGAGAGAGAGAGAGAGAGAGAGAGAGAGAGAGAGAGAGAGAGAGAGCGAGAGGGAGAAATCAGAGTAAAGGGATGGGGGGGGGGACAAAAAAGGGGGAGATGGTTGAAAGGGTGGGATGGGAGGGGAATTGGAGCAGTCGAAAAAAAAGGATAAAGTGGGTTCCGAGTTAAATCGCTTAAAATTGACTTCAGTGACCCAATTTTCCGCCGAATTTGTGACACTCGGTGGTGCCCCCAAAAGTGTGTGGGCTTGTGATAAAGAGATACTATAAAGCTTATCGATGATGAGAAAGTGGCGTCTAATATCACGAAGTAGATAAGAAAAACGAACGAAAAGGCAACTCCCGATTTTTTTACTGTAAAATTTAGTAGAGAAGTAAAATCCATCAAGTTTTCTCCAGTTTACTGTTGGACGTCGAACATTCATCTATTGGGTCCATGATTTACTGTCTCGTTAATCATAGTGAAGCAGCAATTCGAATACCTGATGGGGCTTCATAGAGGCATCATTACTGGCATATGTTACGCCCGAGCGGTCCGTCGCTTGACCTCCAATTGCATTTGACTGAAAAATATGTTTGTTCCTGGAAACATTATACAGTCTTCTTTTGGGCAGGAAAAACAAACAAACTTTAATGAATACTTTTACAAAATCAGGGAAGGAGACGTATTATTTCGTATCAGTATTTTGATATATTTTTTGCCGTTTTTTCCGTTGATCTGTTTGGTTTTCTCTTCCATTTGCTTTTCCTCGCCAAATTCAATATGAAGTGACAAAAGCTCTCTCGCTCCACTTCCTGAGGATAATAGACACTAAAAGAGAGAGAAGGAAAGTACGGAGGACAAAAAGGGAGAGAAGGGGAGGGACACAGAGGGAAAGAACGAGAAAGAGACAGGAAGGGAGAGAGACAGAGAGAGAGATTGGTATCCCTCCATGCCTCCCTCTCCCTCTTTTCCCCTTCTGGCTCCCGGCGTTAGTATTGTCCGGGCAGAAAGGTGTCTGGCGGGCGGAGAAATGAGGTTTGCCAGCAGGCCTTTGTCAGTGGCCGTCGCTGGTTGGCTGGCCCTTTGAGTTCTCCCTCCCGATGACACCAGCGGCTCCCGAGTGACGCCCTCCGCCAGCCGGGCTTGTGAGGGGAGGCAGACGCTCAGCCCTGGGGTGGAGAGGGAGAAAGAAGGGGTAGGGAGGGAGGGAGGGAAGGGTTTGATATGAGGGGTGGAAGGGCGTGCCGTCCCTCTAAGTCAAAGAACATTTCTTCTAATTGAATTTCTGTTTTGAAATATCCTCAAAAGATGTAAATTAAGCTTTTCGGAGTAATAAATACGTATTATTTTTTGGAAAATTATTTCAATCTTAAAGGAATATTCAATTTCTTACCTATTACAAGGATAGTTAGTACCTATGTCATTAAAGTCAAGGTAATCAACAAAATGAAAATGCAGAATATACTTAAATATAATTGAATAACAAAACTGAGCAGCGGAAGTGGTGTAAACTATCAGACCACCAGTTTATGAATGGATGATCTGTGCCAAATTGAGGTCATTGCAACTCAATCCACTCACTGTATCCGATGCGGTATTTAATTCCTCATTGACTGCAAAGGATAAATGGAATTAGCATATTCATAGTGTTGCTTAGGAGGCGAGGGGAGGGGGGGGGGGCAGGGACGGAAGGAAAGGGGTGATAGTGGGATGTACTATTAGTGACCAGCATAGTGGAACAAAGCTCGTCCCTGTTACAGTAGCTTTCCCTTCCCATCTACCAACCTTTTATACCTCAACCTTTCCTCCATACAGTGCTTGCTGGACAAGGAAAAAAAGATAATTAAACATGAACTATGAAATATCAATATTTTTATATTACACTGATACCAATTTCAAATAAGAGGACAAGAAATAGAATAAAAAGTATCTATATTTTGATTGTCTTAAGAGCTTCAGTGGGACATTCGGCACCACAGTTACCTTGGTAACATGGAAGACATATGAGCATTGCGTCACTAGACTTGCTTGGCGTAACACATTGTGGTCCTTCCTCACACCCCTTCCTTCCATCCTTTTTTTCTTTCTATGGTATCTTTACGCGTAGGTGAAACAATAGCAAGGCATAGGGGAAAGTAATGAGTGAAGGGGGGAAGGGAGCAGGGATGTATCTATATAGGTAGCGGCAGATAAGGCTGTGAAAGAGATGATGGCGTGAAGCGAGGGTGCAGAGGCCTACCGAGGACCCCCTGCCACCCTTCACCTTAATTATAGCAGCGCCATCCCTCAGCGGCGGCGAGATGGCAGCTACTCGATGATAGCCTTCAGAAGCCATTAATTAGGCAAACATGAAGTATTTAGCGTCAGTTGCGGTTGTCGAGGCCAACAAATGCCAGTTTTTACTCCACGTCTGGCGGCTTCATCCCCTCTCCCTTACCTTACCCCACCTCTATCCTTACCCTCTCTTTTCCCCTTCTACCCCCCAACTTTGTGGTGCACATACATCCTCTCTCCCTCCTTCCTCACCACGTCCAACACCGCGCCTCGAGGGGAAAGATGAAACAGGGGCGTGGGGCTCTGGCAATTTGCAACTTATAATACAAAAAATATATATGCAGCCATTTTTATCGTTTTTGTTTTGTTGTTGCTATTCTATAACACATCAGATATTCAAAGCACATGCATCGTTTGTATCCTGCCTTGTGTGTGCCTTGATGAAAGTTTTGACTGCATGTAGCTCACTTGCATAATGCGGTTCGCTTGCATGTTTGCGTGATTTGTTCAGCATGAGACTTGTTTTTTATAGGTCTAATTTTACATTACTTATACCATTGATCGATCAGATTTTGCAAAGCTAGACAAGTCATCTTTGGCGATGTTTGGCTCACCAGGTCAAACTTACGTACAGTCATCAGTCGTCAAAAGGGTGGGGAGGGAGAGAGGGGGTGTAAGATAATCCCCGCTGAGAGGACTTATCTTCCCAGGGCAGATAAGGAGCGTCCTCTGATGGGGTGTCCACGCCCGTCCCGCGTCCCTCATCACTCCTGCTGAAGGGACGCCCCCCCATCCCCCCCCTTTCCCTCACGAACCCTCTTCTTTTCCCCTCTTAACCCCCCACACTCCCTTCCCTCGGTCGCCCTTTATTATTGTCCACCACACGCTCTCCCTTTCTATTGGTGTTTGTTAGGATACTAGATTAATCATTAATTCTTCTCCCTTATTTCGTTCTCGCATTTTCTCCTTTTTTTCTGTGATTCCAACGTAAATAAGTCTACCTTAGTCTTCGTTTATTTTCTTAATCAATTGAAGATGTTGAAATTCTTGCGATATGGTGCTGTGGAGTTAAATTGTTGTGGAGTGAAATGAGGAGTGAAGGGATTGAGCGCCGTGGGTCGTGTGATGGAGGAGACGGAGTGGCGAGTCATGGAGGCAAGGGAGGTAGAAGGAGAATGGGGAGGAGCCTTTTGGGGGATGCCAGTGAGTCACAATAATGGCGTTATGAGTCAATACTAAGAGATATTTATCAATATTCTTGCGTATGTTATTTACGCATCTATTTTTACTAACCCTATTTGCCTGTTTCATTATTTATTTATCTACTTACTCTTCACTATATCATTTTTTTTCTGGGTCTGCAAACCGTTAACTCCTTCACGACTAAATTTTGTTGCTAGAAAGGCTATAGTTTCATTTTTTATCTCCTTATTTTCCCTATTTTCACCTTACCAATCCCTTCCCTTCCTCCTTGTCCGTTTTCTTCCTCCCTTGATAACGTCTCGACTAATCCAGCAGAAAGAGTCTTAAGTCACAAGGAAAACTATTACAATAAATTGCGAGAAGGGCGTCATGAAGGGCAGCGCCTCGGCCTTTGTCGGCGTGGCGGGTGATGCGTCTCGCCCAGGGACACAAACGCTCACATTATTGAGGAAATAACGAAGATCAGTCATTCTCTCAGGGCTCCGTCGGGGTGTCGGGAGGTGGATGGGGCGGGGATAGCGGGTGGAGGGAAAGATGGAAGGGACGGCTCTTACTGAAACAAATAATTTCACCTGTAATATATATTTTAGTTAGTTGTTTATTCTTTTTTTTCCATGATTAATGCAATTTAGTCTTCAAATAAGATATGAATCATAGTATACCTCGATTTTAAGTAGCGCAAATGTGTCGTAACGCGGTTAAATGGATTTGTTGATGAAAAAAAATATATTGTGACAATGAGGGGTAGTAATTTCACACCAAACAAAAACGTCATGTCATTTGTTTATCTTCATTTCATTCATCTTTATTTTCTTTCAAAAGTTTCAGCAGTCATCACCATTTTCTTTCTTCCTGATTAATTTTTTTCACATTTCTATTATTTTAAGGTATCTCTAAAAAAATAATTTGAGAGGGAATGCTAAGCCTTTAATCGTTTACAATTTATAATTATTTTAGTGTATTCATTTTGCTATATTTCATTAAGTCTTAAGTGTGATTTGTGCAAATATTTTATGAAGCTACACTCTGCACACTGTCATATGGCTTAAACACTGCTTTGATTTTTATGTCCTTTATGCACATTGCATTGTTTTGTATTAGTGATAACCATTTTGCCTTTTTTTGTGCAGTGTAGCATGTATGTTTTACAATAGTTTATCATTACATAATATGATTTCAAGCACATTGTTATACCAAGCATGAAGCTGGTCTTAACAATTATATTGCTGCTTTAAGGGAAGTCATTTACGTGTTATGAAGTTTTACGTTTGTTCACCTCTCAGCAGAACACGATACATAGTGTGTCAGACGCACTGCGATCGGCTGCCTGAGAGCTGTGAACACTTGTAACTGTGCAACACGTGATGACTTCATTCTAGACAGCTTGATGTGTTCATTTTAGTTATAGCTTGATGTGTGCCCCTTGTTTGACGTGTGAATTTATATGGATTTTTTTGCATTTCTTTTCTAGCCGGTAAGAATAACTGTGTAAAGTTATTGCTGTGTGGCATGCGCTTGAGATCCGGAGCGAGGCAGTGGTATGTACCGAGGCCCAGTGTTGCTGTGGGGAGGCATCATAACCCTCACTCCCCCACTCCTTACCTCTCTCTCTGCTCACTATTACTCTCTCACTCTCTATAGAACTCCAAGTGGCTGGTGATCAGACCTATACTTGCGTTTTTCCTTTTCCCAAGCTTTAGTTTGTAATAACCTTGATTTTATACTTTAAGTTTTAGAATTGAAACGTATTATTTTTTTGCTTGATTAATTAATATATTTTGCCAGCATGATATTTCTATGAGCTTTTCTACAAATTATACTCTGCTACATTTTTTCTTTTGAGAATGCATGCATAATTATACAAAGCATTCAGTTTATTACATCTATTCTTGTGTGTTGTTTTTGTCAGATGGTCTGCGTCTCACTATACAAAATGCAGTATAGCCCGGCGTGAATTTCTCTGCATTTTGTGGTGACGGGGTGGCGTTACTCTCCGTCATCGTTACCACCTGTGCGATATTAACTCTTGTCGGGGCTTGTGGAGCCACTTTTCCTCCTCAGCTCAGGACGCCTTCCTTTCCCTTTAATAGTCCTGGTCGGTGTCAACATCACGTTTTCTTTACTTTCCTAAATTGACAATGTTGATATGAAAAAAAAATGTGGGATTTTTTTTGGGGGAAGGCAAATTTTTTTCTTTTTTTTAATGATCAAGTTCGTATGCTGTTGACACATATTTATTTATTCAGCTGTACGACGGAAATTGTAATAAAATATCGATACATAAGATGGCAAAAATGTAATAGGAGATGGTAGTCCATTGGGTGGGATGAAATAAGAAGAAAAATTCAGAGGTGTAGAGATGACGTTTTGTTGAGAAGTAGAGAAAGTGGTGGTGAATTATGGTGAGATGACAAGTATAGCTATTGAACTGGTGATGGTGACAGTGGTGGTGAATTATGGTGAGATGACAAGTATAGCTATTGAACTGGTGATGGTGACAGTGGTGGTGAATTATGGTGAGATGACAAGTGTAGCTATTGAACTGGTGATGGTGACAGTGGAGGAGTGATGAATGTGTGAGAGAGTGGGGGATAGTGCGGCAGGTAGTGGTGATGTAATAGTGTGATGGTGATTCTGAAAGTAGTGGAGGTGGAATAGAAACACAAGTAGGAGGAGAAAGTCAAGAATAAGGAGAGATAGGAAGAGGAAGAGTCAACATAGTGAGAGAGGTTGAGGTGAATGGCGTCTCTTGGAGCACCTGCCTCACCCCTTTGCCTCCCGCCGGGGTGTGACGGGGTGAGGGCGTGGAGGATAAGGGCTGGAGAGAGATAATGACCAGCTGGGTGGCCGGGAGGTAAGCCTGTCACTAAGGTGGTGATGGATGGTGTGTGTGTGTGTGTGTGTGTGTGTGTGTGTGTGTGTGTGTGTGTGTGTGTGTTTGTGTGCGTGCGTGCGTGCGTGCGTGCGTGCGTGTTTCAACAATATCTTACAGGTGAACAATCAATACAATTATCAATGTATTTCAAGATTTCAATATTTTTATATCAGCACCGAATTATGCTGCAACGAATTTTAACTTATTTTTTCATGACGAATCAGCTGCACATTTGATCCAATATAAGATTTGTAATATTTCAAATTTTGTATTTTTCACTTTTGTTTTATGGATGTATTTCAAGCGACAAAACTACATTCCGTTTATATGAGTCCGAGGTTTGCGTTTTATGTTTTTACTTTTACCGTCTGTCTGGTTTCCCTTCCTGGTTCCTTTATTGCCCTGCCATGTGCCTCTCCCCTGACCACACCACGAGCGGCTTTTTTTATAGAGCTGTAAACAGCCTACCGATACCGCCTCAACCACCTACACACTTCTGACCTACATTTTTTCCTTCACTTTTACCTTCTGTATAACTTTTTTTCTACTTTTTTTTACTGTCTCCCCATTTCCCTATTTTTGGTTATGTGCCTTTAATTAAATTTCGGATTTCTGTCTTACAATATACGTTTTCTCACATATTAATTTCCGATTTGATTGTAATAGATAATGTCTTTGATGCCAAATTAGCTGAATTAACCACACGAACCCAAGTCTCTGATAATTTCAAATCAACTTCCCAATGAGAGAGAGGCGCTGCTCTTATTTATTGGACAACTGGTGATGACCAGCCGCCCCTCACATGTGCAGGGGGGCGTGAGGTGCCATGACGAGTCCTTCTAGTCCTTGGATGTGTTTAACTTTTGCTCCATCCCCCCTGGAGGTGCTAATAATTACCTCAGTAACTGGGGCCATAACATGCGAGCGGCCGCCACCCTTCCTCACCCTCCCCCGCCCTGCGAAAACTGACGAACTCTGCGACTCAACGGGCTTAATGATCAAATGTTCAGAGGGACTTTAGGTCTTTGGTCTGAGGAATGAATCTCGGCCTTAACACCTTTGAGTTCTCGAGTGGTCTTGCAGCGGGGTCTTGGGAGTAACGGAGGGGCGAGGCAGACGGAGTGGCTACAACATGTGAGTTTTCATTATGGTATTCGTCTCCTTCAGGGCGAGGCTCGGATTATTAGCAGGCGTCTTGTGGAAACGGTCCAGGGGAAATGTGGAATATTAGTCTCCGTCCAACACAACGGCCGCCACTCCTCTCTCGCCGCCGCTTGCTGCCTCCTGGGGAAAAATAATGAGTCGCTGTTAATAAAATTTTAGACGTGATCCTCCACCCGTGCATACTCCCCCCATCTCTCTCTCTCTCTCTCTCTCTCTCTCTCTCTCTCTCTCTCTCTCTCTCTCTCTCTCTCTCTCTCTCTCTCTCTCTCTCTCTCTCTCTCTCTCTCTCTCTCTCTCTCTCTCTCTCTCTCTCTCTTTATATATATTTTTCATTGTCGTCCCTGCACCCCCTCCCCCTATCCCTTCTGCTTACCTCCAAACCTCATTTCTCCCCTCTCTTTTATCAACTTCACTTTTTTTCTCTACTGCTTTCCTTCCTGTCTCTTCCATGAATAACTTCTTTCAATCTTCCTGTCTCCGTCTCATGTGATGTTTTTCTCCTGTCTCAAGTGTTTCTTCAGCTACATCACAAACGGTTACATCACTTATTGTCTTGATTTACTTTACCCATAACACCTTAACGCGTTATAACATCCGGACATTGATGTATATTCATAAGACAAAGTCACAACAAGATGCAAGTGTGGAGGTAACGAGAGGACAGGTGGAGGCATGTGTACCTGGTTGAGGATTCAGGCAAGCGAGACTCAATACTTAAAGGTGTTGTTCATGTGCAGGTATACGTATAGGCGTAAGGAAGCCGCTGCGACGTGTTATCATTCACCTTCGGCGTGAGAGATGGTGATGTCAATGGCGAGCGATGTAAAACACGGTGCGCCTAGGCTCCTGTAATGACCCTCTGCATATTTAAATGATAGGCCGGGTGAAAAAAGAATGAACATCAAGACGTTATTGTAAGATTTTACATTACATTATTAATTATTAGATGACGATAAATGATAGTATATTTGTGTGTGTGTGTGTGTGTGTGTGTGTGTGTGTGTGTGTGTGTGTGTGTGTGTGTGTGTGTGTGTGTGTGTGTGTGGCTGTGTCTGTGTCTGTGTCTGTGTCTGTGTGTGTGTGTGTCAGTATATTTATTCGTGTATCCATTTAATTATTCATAATACATTTTGTGCCGTTTTGCATGGACAGTAACAAATTGGTAGTAATATTTTGATAGCACACCGTGTTCAGCCTTTTAATTAGTTAATTTTGACTGACCTTCCAAATATTAATTGAATATCGACAATTCATCACATTACGCTGTTAATCAAGCATTCTTTGTGTATTTTCATAAACTTTGTACAGGTGTGAATTATGAGAGCTAGCCAAGGTATGCGATGTTCCATTCAATCATATAGAAAACCTCTAAAGCATGCGATAAATGAATTCCTTTTTTTCCTTTAAATCAAAACTTGAAATACCAAAATATGGCGAGAAAAAAAAAACCTTGAGTATATGACTATTTAATTGCAAAACATAAAACTCATCAACAACTAAGTTCACGAATGTTTTGAAGAAATAGTAAAACTTGAATATATAAAAAAAAGAACCCGAATATATTAAAACGAAGTGATGAGTGTTGGCCGAACAGAATAGTCGATTACCTGTGTCCGAAACCAGAGCGTCGAGTCCGCCCGTTTTCTCTTGTATTTTCACTGTAGTCATCGGTTTCGAATGAGGATGAAGGGGGAGGAAAAGAGGAGGATGAAGGGGTGAGGGGGGAATGGGACTCTGACGTTGGGGGAAGGGGAACGGCGACGGGTTAGGGATAGGGAATGGGGGGGAGGGGGAGGAGGAGCCCTAGGAAGAGGAGGAGGATGAGGAGGGGGGAATGTGACCTGCAGTGTAGAAAGAGTACACCAATGCGAGATGGGCGTCGCGAACTTCAATATTGTTATTTCTCTGACTGATATTTTATTGTTACAAGTATAGGAGTAAAAATATATCCTAAAAAAAATTACTTCATACTTCACATAAAACGCTTTCTTCAATTAGAGAGAAAATGATAGAAGGATTTAAGTGTGTGTTCGTGTGTGTGTGTTCGTGTGTGTGTTCGTGTGTGTGTGTGTGTGTGTGTGTGTGTGTGTGTGTGTGTGTGTGTGTGTGTGTGTGTGTGTGTGTGTGTGTGTGTGTGTGTGTAAAGGTCTCCACCTTTATCGACCATGGAGGAGGCGACGTGGAGTTCGCAGGTGTTCGTGTGAAGGATTATGAAAATTGGTGTTGTTTTGCGGGAAAGAAGAATTTTAGTCCTTCCTTTGATAGCATGTATAGACGATGCGGCCTGAGCTGAAATTAATTTTGAACTAAATTTAATGATAAAATACTGAATCTCTCTCTCTCTCTCTCTCTCTCTCTCTCTCTCTCTCTCTCTCTCTCTCTCTCTCTCTCTCTCTCTCTCTCTCTCTCTCTCTCTCTCTCTCTCTCTCTCTCTCTGTAATAGAAGATATTTTAGCTATTAAACTGAAAAACATCATTACTATTAAGAATTCTGATAGAGATTGGCAAGAAAAAAAAATATCATATTTGTTTTCTCTGCTTGTACAACTTTTACCGATCTGCAGCTGTATGTGTGTGTGTGGTGTGTGTGTGTGTGTGTGTGTGTGTGTGTGTGTGTGTGTGTGTGGTGGGTGTGATCATATGCCAGTACATGCGTCAAAACTTTTCGTGTCGTTCATATAGTTTCATTACCAACATCCAGACGGCTTACATCCTCCAGGGCGATGCTAGGACGACATGCATGGTAACATATTAATGATAACCAAACATTTTTTGTGTATATAATCCTCTTTGACTTTCCTTGTATTTGATCGTATAGTAACATATTTGTTCACCATTTGACTCAAGGAAAACAAGTTAAAGAACAATATCATTTCGTTGCACGTTCATCTTACATTTCACTTCGCCACTATCATAATGCTTAAGTGTACATGATGTAATTATTATTGTTACGATTACAATTATTTTTATGAGACATGCGA
This sequence comes from Chionoecetes opilio, assembly GCA_016584305.1. Lineage (NCBI taxonomy): Eukaryota > Metazoa > Arthropoda > Malacostraca > Decapoda > Majidae > Chionoecetes > Chionoecetes opilio. The sequence goes on along the minus strand of JACEEZ010021809.1, from coordinate 519,380 downwards.
GAGGCAACACCCTCCCTCTGATTATCGCTCAGAATCGCCCCTATCAATTAAATGGCTCCTGAGTACACCAAACATTGAAAATGGGAAACACGGATCAGATCTTTGAGAAAATGGCAGGACGGGAAGGATTAAGCAGGGACCAGCGGATTCCTGATAAAACACTAACCTCGTAACACACTTACTTTAGGCTTTTACATAGGGTTGTATATAAGTAAATAACTTATATAGATGCATACACGTTCATCCCTTGCTGTTATTAGTCACAAATAGGCCTACAATGACCCAAAACTGCACGAGTCACACTTGATCCTCCCTCGTCCTCGACCTTGTCCTCGCACGACCAGCCTACACAGTACAAGTAATAGGGTTATACTCCTACTTCCTTGTTGTGATTAGGTTATGACGTGGTAATCTTAAACGAACTATAGACTGCCATTTTGTTTACTAACCACCTTCTTGACGAGCGCCATTTTGGTTTAGCGATGACGTCATGTACGGTCCTGACGGTGACAAAAGAGCTCCGGTACCGCGCACTCAATCACCGTCATGGTGTATTCTGGGACAGAGGGAAAGCTACGCCCAAGTCTCAGCCGCTTCTTCGCTGTTTTCTAACTCATCGGGATAGATAGTAGACGGGGGACACTTTTATTATACACACAGTATTATGAGTAAGGCTGCATGCTAGTTCAAACAGATGGAAATGGTGTTTATTTTTACGAACTCTTATTTAAGTCATATTTTCGTCCGAATCTGACAACTCGTACCCCCACCCTCTTCCTCCCCTCATCCCCCGCCTCCCTCTTCCTCCCCTCATTCCCCGCCTCCCTCGCACCCCAACTGTCCCCCCGTCTTCACCCCCTCCGCTGTCTCCCTTGGTAAAAGCGGTTTATTCTGTTTGAGGACACAACTACGGTTTCACTTTTCATCGTAAAACCTCACCTGTAGACCCCACCGACCACCCCCACCCAAGGGCACAACTCTTAAACCCGTCTCACCTGTTGTACGTACTGCCTCCCACACTCACTCTCAAAACGCACCCTAGATTCAAATGGCCTAAAACAGACTCTCACGCCATTCGGACAAAGGGACTAATGCCCATCTTACCCGCCTGGTAGAAGTGACACACCGGCCGCCAGGAAGAGGAAGCTTGCCTCTAAAAATAATCTATACACATGAAAATTGTCCGTATTTGTGATAAATATAAGGTGTGGTAATGAGGATGTTAATCGCCCGACTTAGAATGCTCAGACATATCACAACTCTTTATGTTATGAGGAAAATATGTTCACAGAAAAATAAGAAAATAACTATACAGCATTGCGTCAAAGGCTTTGTTCTGGTGTGAAAGATAATGTACTTGAATATTTGCGACCTGCGTGATTTGTTTCATTAAATGATTATATAAATTGTCAATAATAAGCAAAATATATATTTTTGATAATTAATAAATAATCAGTAAATCTGAGGGGGTTGGTTTGCCTCTATTTAAGAGAAAGAAAAGAGAGGCGCATATGTACGTGTATTCAGATAGATAGACATACATAATTGCATGTATGTGTGTGTGTGTGTATGTGTGTATGTGTGTGTGTGTATGTGTGTGTGTGTATGTGTGTGTGTGTGTTTGTGTGTGATTGTTTTACGTGTGTACGGAGACCTAAAGCCTGTAGCGAAAGTCGTGCCAGTATGGTAGTTACATATAATTTTAGATATATATGTTATGACTTTCGGTTCCACACTGCATGTGTCTGGCCATGATACTCAGACACTTCATTTTAGTCTCGATGTTTGTGTTGTCTCATAGCGCGAAGAGTGAGTGAGTTAATGACAAAAACTGTCACAGTGAGTGAGTTTATAACAAAAACTCACAGGGATGTGCCAGACAGCAAAGGTAATTTGGCTCATGGCCTAAAGAAATCTCCTCTGAAAAAAAGTATATTTGTTTAATGCCTGCTTGAGAGTTGCTATCGTACTATAATTACACGAATTATACGAGTAATACGAGCTATACGAATACGAGTTATACGAATAATACGAGTTATACGATTTATACGAGTAATTACAATATATTTTTGGTAAGGTATTCTCCTTCTGCATTGTGGTCACATCATTTTTGTGTGTCAATATTAAAACTCCTAAAACTCATTTTTAGGTAATCACAATTCACTGCATTTATAAAGACGCCGAATATCTGCATAATGCTATTTATATAAGAATTTCAACCTTTAAATGAAATATATATCGTTATGCATAAACACCTCAACACACAGACATGCATTTCTTTCACATAAAGCGAGAGTAAAAACATCACCTAAATGCATTTATGATTTATTTGCAATTGATATATTTTGCAACTAAGGCAATAATCGAGTATATACATAGTGAGTTCGAAGTTACATATTCCTCGCTATACCACATCGAACAAGGAGCTAAATATTCGTCTACATCTTCATGTTTTCCTTATAAGGCAATAATCGAGTGTATACATAGTGAGTTCGAAGTTACATATTCCTCGCTATACCACATCGAACAAGGAGCTAAATATTCGTCTACATCTTCATGTTTTCCTTATAAGGCAATAATCGAGTGTATACATAGTGAGTTCGAAGTTACATATTCCTCGCTATACCACATCGAACAAGGAGCTAAATATTCGTCTACATCTTCATGTTTTCCTTATAAGGCAATAATCGAGTGTATACATAGTGAGTTCGAAGTTACATATTCCTCGCTATACCACATCGAACAAGGAGCTAAATATTCGTCTACCTCTTCATGTTTTCCTTATAAGGCAATAATCGAGTGTATACATAGTGAGTTCGAAGTTACATATTCCTCGCTATACCACATCGAACAAGGAGCTAAATATTCGTCTACATCTTCATGTTTTCCTTATAAGGCAATAATCGAGTGTATACATAGTGAGTTCGAAGTTACATATTCCTCGCTATACCACATCGAACAAGGAGCTAAATATTCGTCTACCTCTTCATGTTTTCCTTATAAGGCAATAATCGAGTGTATACATAGTGAGTTCGAAGTTACATATTCCTCGCTATACCACATCGAACAAGGAGCTAAATATTCGTCTACCTCTTCATGTTTTCCTTATAACCAAAATAATGTGGCATAGCTCGTGTCCGCCCTTCTCTCAGCGTTACATGAGAGGAAAAATGACAGTCTCTCCCTCAACAGTCAAGCTACATATGTATTTGCCTCGACCTAGTAGTAAACATTGCCTGTATGACGTATGCCAACATTTCTTATACAGTGACACAGTGTATATTAGGCGTAGCACTCTTGGCAGGGGCGGGTTGGGGGCTTGGGGCATGGGTTGTGTTTCAGGGACGAGAGAGAGAGAGAGAGAGAGAGAGAGAGAGAGAGAGAGAGAGAGAGAGAGAGAGAGAGAGAGAGAGAGAGAGAGAGAGGGGAGAGAGAGAGAGAGAGAGAGAGAGAGAGAGAGAGAGAGAGAGAGAGAGAGAGAGAGAGAGAGAGAGAGAGAGAGAGAGAGAGAGAGAGAGAGAGAGACAGAGGACAGAGAGAGAGAGGAGAGAGAGAGGGGGGGGGGGGTTAGGACATAGAGGTGAAGGAAAGAGGGACACAGAGGAAAACGACACACAGGGTTGAAAGAAACAATGAAAGGGTAGTCAGAGCGAAGGAGACAACCGGACTGGGAAGAGAAAAAAGAGGTGGTAGGGAAGGATGGGAGAGTAAGAGGAGAAGGAGAAGGAGGAGAGCCATCTGGGGGCAAGTCGGGGGTACACATACCTACACAGCCAACCCCCCAACACCCTACACCGAAAAGAATGATCTTCCGTTTATCTTGGTAGCCGCATGACGCTCCTCTCAGAGTGACTGGGAGATGGTATTCTGATTACAGACTGATAGACGACTGCATTGCTGACTCCTGACTCCCCTGACGCCAAACTGTGGATCATATGCTTGGTGTGGCTTGTCTGTCTGTGTTTGTGTGTGTGTGTGTCTGTGTTTGTGTGGGTTCGTATATGTTGATGAGGAGTGTCCTTCAGAATCCTGTACATTCACGTGGCTCATCCTGGGAGTGCCGCGTCCGTGTGGAGCTGGCATGTATAGAGAGACGTGCTGGAGTACTGACTTGCATTCCTGTTTTTCTCTTTTTGTCTCTTTTCTACGTCTTTCTCTGTCTCTATCCTTCTCTCTGTCTGTCATTTCTCTCTCCTTCTTTCTCTTTCTCTTATTTATCAAATAATCTATCTTTATTTAGTGTTGAAATTACCAGATTCACTAAAGAAACATATAAGAACTACCTGTATACTGTAAATCACAGTTAATATAATACTACTCATCTCTGCGTTACATAAGATGATGGTAAAAAAAAATATCTTGCATTCCTCATCGTCATGGGAGATTGAATATTCATCACATTCCACCAATATTTTTATCCTTAAGATGCACGAAGGTATTGTTATTATTTTGTATACCCCTTCCCGCTCAATGGATCGATCGAAGGAAGGGTCTGCGGTATCCCAATGCGATGAATATATTGCATTCATCTTTATTTCCACCACAGGGGAGGTTTATTATGCGTCACACGTGGATCCTTTATGCATGCAGCTTACCGATATACAGTGCTGGAGGGTCAGGAAAAGAGAATAAAAGAAACTATGCAAGTGTTTTCGGCCCTTAGAACCTGTTTCCTCGGTGTACTGTGGTCATTCGTTCTGCATTTTGCTTCAACTATAAACAAAAGTACCTGAAATAACACCGCTCCCTTGCACGTGTCTCCCTAAATAATAGAGGCTCTTTTTTCGAGCGACGGTTTTTCTCTGACCCATATTTTCTTGGTAAGCAGAGTCCATCAGCGGTAATTATTAGGCAGGGCGGATGAGCCGACATCATGCTAACCACAGGCTTCCGTGTCGCCAGTCCATAACCCTGAATTATTAAAGAAGATGAAGAAGCGAAAGGAATCTTCGTCGCAGCGCCTTTTGACCCAGAATATCAGCCAACTGCCAGATAAACACAAGATACCTCGAGGTCCCATTTCCAAAAGAGTTTATACAGAATGTTGATTTATTTTCAGTGACATTAGGAAAGGGACATGGTAGAGTGGAAAATGAGCAAAGAAAACATGGGTCCTTGGAACCATTAAGTAGATGTGATCAATATTCAAGGCTGATTCACAATAATTACCTATGTAAACAATGGCTTTGTGTTGATTCACGACTTGCTGACACGGAAGTAGGGACGGAAACTTAAAGAAATAAGGAAACCGAGGAAGAAATAGAAGAGGGAACATACAAAAACAAGGAAGACAACAAATAAGTGTATGTTCCTTCGTCCCCTTGACAGGTACGGTAGCGGCGTGCGCTTTGCTAAGTTATTACGGTACACTTTTTGTCGCCGGTGAGAAAGGGTGGCAGGGTGCTGGTGTCCCCCTTGGCGTGTATGGCGTCAGGTGCGCGTCTACAGGTGTGATAGGGGGAGGTACTAGGGTTCGTCCGCGTGTGCGTGCTTGAATGTATGCAATTGAAGTGTGTCGATATAAAGGGTGAGGTATTGTATTTATGTGCATGGTGGTAACAACGATATAGAAAATGCTGTACTGCTATGAAACAAATCGTTGATGGTGGTAGCAATGATAAATGATATATAACTATCATCATTTTTTTTGTATTGTTATTATTATTAGGATTGTATTAATATTATAGTCATTGTAGTATAAATAGTAATAGTGATGTAGGAGTCGTAGGTTAGTATTATTAGACCGCGTTGCTTAATATTTCAAAGATGATGACACGAAAACAGTGAATAGCAGCGTTACATTGAAGTACAAAAGGATAGGGAAACCTCCCCAGTAATTGACACAAAACTGCAGCTCAAACTGAAGTGAGGAGCAAAATGAGTAATAGCAGGAATTAATTTGCCTTAGTTTGTGCAGTCATTAAGAGGTGTTGGTGTTAACTGTGCAGAGTAGGTCTAGATTGTCCGTCCTCATGCTGGTGTTGTCAGTCAGCGGGGCAACACATAGCTAAGCCAGTGACAGGTGGAGGCCAATGTGTCTTTAATGAAGCTTAATGTAATTGATGTCTGTGTTGTCCGATGATTTTTTGGTGTGCGTCGCTTAATTCTGACAGCTGTCGGCCTTGCTGGGGTCATCCGTCACGCTAATTCCCTTTTATTAATAGCTGGTTTGGCGGGAGGCACTCGTTAAACAGACAGGTTTTGTCAGCCCTGAGCAAGAGTTGTTATCACTTAGTGGTTGCATCTGTACTACACTAGTTGTCCATTATGCTCTCGCTTTTGATTACTCGATGCCGGTGAATGGGATGGAAAGTTATTGCTTTTGATTCTTAACTAAACGCTATCTCTCACCTTACTACTGCTATATGATATAACTAGTTACTAAATAATAAAAAACACACAAGAAAAAATAAGAGTTAAGCGAGAAATACAGTTTTTACTTTGATTTTGATGGACGTGTGAAGTTAAGATACTTAGATGAAGTTTGTTTTGTTTATTTTTCTTTGTCATAAAAATTGCAGGCGAGGGAGGGTGGTTGGGAGGGACCAGGAAACGACAGTCACTTAACCCAGGAATGGCCCGGCTACTGGTTTTGGCTGGGACCTTTTTTTTTTTACAACATAACACATAATTGTATCTCCCACCGCAAGTTACGTCCCTCCTTCCTTTCCTTCCCTTCTTCCGTCCTTTTCTCCTTTCCTTCGTATTTTCGCCCTTCTATTCCCTTTCTTTAAGTTCGTCCTCCTCAGACCTTATTCTTCCTTTCTCTTCACTCTTTATCATTCTTCGCTTGCTTTTTTCATTCTGTACTGTTTATTCCTCATTCCATCTTTCCTCCACATCCATATCTTCATACACACTCTCCTCCACTTCTCTCTCCTTATTTCTATACTATACTATTTACTTATGCTTCCACATCACTTCACACACCCAATTCTTTCATCTCCACCTCCTCCTTCTCTTCCACCTCCTTTCATTGTCTTCCTTTCTTGTCGTCCTCGTCGCCATCATCATTATCATCATCATCGTTTTTTTCTTCTACTTTTTTCTTCATATCCCTTTTTTCTTCGTGTTTTTTTTTTGGCATTAATCTTACCCTTATTGATCATTTTGTCGCATTGTTTGGCATGCGATGTGGATCTGCTATCAACATTGTATATGCTTAATACCACTGTGATACATTACTATTATTATTATCATTATTATCATTATTATTGCTAACATTATCGTAATTAGGATTTTGACCATTGTTTTCATATTTTCTTTTGCTTAGATGTGTTGCTTTTCTGAGGATAAAATTCATAAGCAGTCACATAATCGGCGTACTTAATGCATGTGTATATAATTTAATGCTTCTCATACGCAATAAATAATGAAAGTTGAGTGAGGAAAGAAAGGTCCAGCGAAGGGGCGCGTGTACGATCAGGAGGAAGGTCGGAATCATAATCAGCGTACTTAATGCATGTGTATATAATGTAATGCTTCTCATACATGCAATAAATAATGAAAGTTGAGTGAGGAAAGAAAGGTCCAGGAAAGAAAGGTCCAGCGAAGGGGCGCGTGTAGCATCAAGAGGAAGGTCGGCACAGGGGCTACGGAAGGGAGGGAAGGAGGGTGATAAGAAGTTTGAATTATGGTGTGTAATCATCGAGGGCTGAATGAACTGATACGGGTGATTTCCTCCCCTGTTGGCTCCTCTTCTCTTTCTCCCTCCTTTCTCTATCTCCATGTCTCTGTTTACCTCCACGTGATGGCTTCCCTCTAATCCTAATTACCTATCGTAGCTTCTTGCAATATTGACACGCCGAGGTTTGTCTAAGATTGTTCTTAATTTGGTTTGCAGTCAATGCGTTCTGAGCTGTCGAGCAGGTAATTAAAGAGTGTTTTTTCACAATAATGGAACAGTTTATAGCGTACAGGTTGGCTCGTTTAAGCATTTATATTGTTTTGAACATGAAATATGATAATGTAAAGGGTAAGCAATAGCATTTAGGATAAACAGCCCATTATCAGTAGCCACTCTACGAATATAATATATAAAAAAAACTCTTCAGAAAGGATATGGATCACTTTAGTTTTCATGGTATCCTGATGTTCCTCTGTTATAGGAGTTCAAGTCACAACAAGGCATTTATCATTTCATTTTCACATTCAAGGCAATGTTTTGACTTAGTCTTCTTATTAGGTTCCAATGCTATTTTTTTTTATTCCAGCTCTGATTTTATGTTAAAACTGGATATTTTTCAAATGATGTTTGGGCAGTGATTCACTAGGAAATCTTTTGGCCATTCGTACATCACGCTGCCTTGCTGGACTTGAGGGCGGCGGGGCATCCGAGGCGCACCTAAGGTTGTGTAATGTTTAGGTAGTGAAGACAAAGAGCGAGGCTGGTGCAGGTCACATCTGGCCGGCCACCAGACACGGACCACGCTGATGCGCCATGATAATTATGCTTCTCCTAGTGATTAATGATTTGTCAACGGGCAGCCAATCAGGTGGCGTGACGAGTGGTGACCACGCCCATTGGCTTGGCATTGACGAATGGACCGTGGGGGTAAAATATGGCCAGTCTTGGCTTGGAGCGCGTCCGTGCCATTCCACTTTAAATAATTGCGTCGAACTCCGGTGTCTGGGGAGGGTTGTAATAAAGCCGGGTTTCTTCCATGTAATGATTACTCTTGCATTCTTTGATGAATACACACCAGCAATTTTGCTTTTGGGGAGGAGCCATGCCAGGGAGAGACTCTGCCTCGGGAGGGAAGCAAACATACTCTGGAGGACGCGTCGTACCTCCGCCATCCTCCCAGGGTGGCCTGTGTAGCTGGGAAAAAGATCTTGTGAACATTTTCATGTTAATAAAAGCCCCCGTAATGGATTTCTTTGTGGTGCCAATCATACGCAAGGATGACGGATCGCGCCACTCCTAAAATCGGCGATCGAGGACGGGTACAAATGGCCCGCCCGGCACCGACTAATGGTCTTCATCTGTTTGAAAAAGTGGGGAGTCGTCCCGAAAAAAAAAGCTCCCACTACCATCATACTTCTCCTGATCATATTATTTATAAAAAGATGCTTGAGACGAACTCGGTCTCACTTGCTTCACCATCTTCCCTTTCCATGTCCAGACAAATTATTTCCATATTATCAGAAGAATAAAAATATAAATCTCAAAAACCAATCCTGATGCCTTCCTCTTCCCAAACCAATCCTCATACCTTCTTTACTTTGCTTGAATGTCGCATAACTATTCAGGGTTTCACAACAGTGTCCAGATTGTAATGGATACCAAACTGGCAATATAAATTCGAGGAGTCTTCCCCGTTATGCTGGGCCATCATGAAATCTGAGATACTTACAGACTCTTAAATCAGTCAACGTTTGCTTTTAACTCTGACAGTAACCTCGACAAGCCAGCAAGCAGCAGGGAAGGCAGGAGGGATGAGGGAGGCAGGAAGGAGGGTAGGGACATGGAGGGAAGGGAAAATGGAGGAATGGGGAGGAGGTGAATGAGGCAGGAGAGAAAAATGGAGGATGAAATGGCAGAGAAAATAATGAAAAGGAAGAAACGAGATAAATAAGAGATTAAGGCAAGGAGAAGTAGACATAAAATGACGAGTAAAAGAGTGAAAGGGACACTGGGAAAATTAGTGAATAGTGGGATAGATAGGGATATAAAGAAGGAATGAGCGAATAACTAAGAGGTAAAGGGACAATGAGGTAGGGAAAGGAATCTCAATGTTTGATTTAATGAGCCACCGAGAAGCGAACCATTACGCCTCTGTGATGAATCTAGCCTACCTGCCCAGCTTGAACTTAGATCTGCAAGAGTCTAGAATCAGTAAACATGAATAATTACGCTTTATTGTACCATACACATTACCCATATCTTCATGACTGAATGAATATCGCTAGTGATATGGACGTCCCAAGAGTATACCCTATTATGGGGAATTTTTATTGTTCACATGATTTTGATTCGCAAGTAATAGATTCCACTCTTTTGAAGCAGTAATCCTAGTTCGACACCATTTCAGTAAGCCGCTTGAATGCACAATTTCGCACACCATCTATGTATTTTTTGTAGATAATGTTATGGTAATGTGTTGTGCTGCGTAAATTGTTTCATTCCATCATACATTTCGTCTGTCACTTTATTTTTTGCCGAAGTTTCGTTGCAAAAATGCAAACACGGAAATTTATTTTCTAAGTTTTCGTCCTTTACCACCAAATGATTATATAACAAATGATGTACAAGGCATCTACCTTGGGCAGGATAAGAAACTTTCAAGACTTTGGGGCCAACTTTTGGAGACTTCCTGAAAAGATAGTGCACAAAGCAGTGTAGTCATGCAGTATTATGGTCTGGAATGTTAGGAAGGTTTAGGTTTCCTTGGTTTATGTCAGTATATAATATTATGGGCTGCGGGGCCGCTGTGTGGCAGGAGAGATGAGACAGTTGCATGAGTATGATGATTACTTCCATGTGGGGAAGGTTTGTTTGGAAAGAGAGGATTGCTAGTCACTGTGGATGAGGATGTGATTGGGGGTTCAGGTATGAGACTGCAATAAAGATGGACACACACACACACACACACACACACACACACACACACACACCACGCACACACACACACACATACACACACACACACACACACACACACACACACACACAATTTTATAGAATCTTGTTTGCGAATCATTGATGTTTCTTCTAACATTATATATCAGCGCTATATTGTCCCCGTGCATGGCTTTTGCTTTCTTTTATGATTCCACCTATGTTTTTACCCTTTGAATGATGCATATAACCATTTACCTGCATGGCTATAGCTTCCCTCTGGCCTCTAACTCCACAAGGAATCACTGAAGACGAGGCAATTTCTCGATAAGTGTGTCTGCATGATTCTTTAAAGGACAACTGCTGAAGCCTGAAATAACAGCTTACACAAACCGTTTGCACGCACGCTTCCTCCATTCACATGCTTTATAAGCTTTGCTCTCGCCTGCTTTTTGCCCTGAGTGGACATGGACTCCTCGCATGCACCTCATTAAAGATAAGTGGCATTTTAGTTACCGTTTTGCATCATGTGAATGTATAATGAAATATGTTATGTTTTGCATGCTTACTCCTTATTTGACAATTCATATTTTTTCTTTGTTTTATTGTTTTATCATAAAACTCTTAGTTAGACCTACATTAACATTACCATTATACATATTCCGTACAATATGATTTTATGTCTTTTGAACAGATTCTTTGATCCCGACTACACTGTTAAAAATTTAGGGTTTAGAAGGGGTTTAAAGAGGGTTTACCTAGTGTCCCAACCAGTAAACTCTTTAAAGGTATAATACCAAAAAAAAACTTGTTTTGTAGTAAACCTTTTTTTCAATAAACCCTTTAAAGGTTTATTAGCAAATTTTGTACAGTAAACCCCTAATAAAAGTATTTTGTATGGCGTCATAACTTTACCTCTTTGATCAATTAATATTCTTCTTATCTGAAATATTTTCGTCTTTAATTTTCTGTTTCCTTTTACTGCAATTAGTAACATTTCTTCCACTGTTATACTGAACACTGCTACCATAACCAGTGTGACCTCTACCATTATAATTGCTAAATTGTTTTAGCACACGTAACTATTAATGCAGTCAGTAGCTAGCACCACCCCCACTGCTACTACTACTACTACAATTATTTTACTGCTACTACCACCACTACTTCCACTTGTAACTGCTACTATGTTCTACAATCACACATAATCACCACAGCTACAACCATCATTACCACCACTAACACCATCACCACTGCCCTTCTTACCACCACCACTAGCTCGAGGGTCTGGTATCGCGAGTAGGTCTGTCGCCCACGCTTCCTCTCTGTATATATAGGGTCAAAGAAAGTAAAGTTTAGAGAAACGCCTCAGGCTAACCACCTCCATTATCATAACCACCACCAACCTTTCTTTACTACTAATACCACTACTTCTACTTTTTCTAGGACTCCACTACTTCAGATAACTTTCTTTTCAGGCTATTGTTTGCAGCAATCTCTAGCGGTCATAAATCACTCATAGATATTACTTATTGATGTTTTGTATATTTATGACTTCAGCTACGTGAATGAGGCGTTTCTTTAAACTTTACTTTCTTTGACCCTACAGAGAGGAAGCGTGGGCGACAGACCTACACGCGATACCAGACCCTCGAGCTAGAAAAGGAATTCCACTTCAACCGCTACTTGACGCGGCGGCGGAGGATAGAAATCGCCCACGCCCTCTGCCTCACCGAGCGACAGATCAAAATATGGTTCCAAAATCGAAGGATGAAGTGGAAGAAGGAGAACAAAAGCAAAGTGGAGAATGGGAACAGCCTTTCAGATACGCCGACCCCAACATCCCCCTCGCAGTGACCTATGTGCTGTGGCTCGGGTTGCCAAAATATTGACCTAGAGTATACCTAGGGTGTGCAAAGTGCCAGTGAAGAGTGTGTGACCCATTTTATACTGGATAATTAAGTGCTATTTTACATAGTTTACGTGTACGTGCTCCTTATGTACAGTGCATCTCCAAATATTGGCAAATGTTCTAATGAATAAACCAGTGACTATGTAAGCCGCGGTGGCGCCCCACAAGGGCGTCCTAGTGTAAAGTGTATTCTGTGTTATATTGGTGTTCAAGCCGGGAAACAGCCTACCAGTGCCAGTACCAAGAAGCTATAAAAGAAAGGGGGCTTCGGTAGCCGGGTGCAGCAGTGACGTGGCACTCTCCTATTGGTGTAATTATTTTTTGAGTTAGCAGTGACCTCAAATTTCATCATCACCGTTTGACAGTACCCACATCAGCAAAGACTGCAATCATTCCAAGATCCAGATGAGTAAACTTTTCTTTTTGTAAATTCCTTTTTGACAAGCAGCCTGTAAGCCACCCTACCATCCACCGCCACCACCAACACCACCCACCACGACCACCACCATCCCAGCTCCCCCGCCAACCTGTCAGGCGCCAGACCCCTCGCTAGCCACTACCAAAAACTTAAGGAGAATCTAGCTGTTTAAAAGTCGACGTAACGTTTCCAGTTGCTTCTCCTACTCTGGTATTGTTTGTATAAAATAAGAGTTTCGATACAAAATTGTAATGTTTCCCTACTAGGAACAACCCAGTATATCTTATATATGCTAGATTGTAGTGGAGGTGAAACGTAAACCTAGATGTTATTGACTACTACTACTAGTATACCACACAGGTTACAAATGATCAGAGAAGGTTTTTTTTTTTTTTTTTTTTTTTAGCGAGGTGATCCAATGACATGGATGGACCACCTATGTAGTGCGTAGTACGAAGATGGTTCAACAGAGGAGACGGTTTGTGCCTCGCGAGTGCATTCCCTTTCGTCTGTTGAATCATTAGTTTATATGTAAAAAGAGATTCAGGTGGGTTCCCCCCCCCCCTACAGGAAAGATGGTTTCCAAGACAACACTGGCCCATCTCTGTAGAAACTTTACACGAAACACCAAAACAAACCAGGTCCGTCAGTGTGGGTGTATATACTCTCTACACAGATGGCCCATCTTCGGAGTCGGTCCCTCGATCAAGATGCTCGCTCTCCGGGAGGAATAGTTGTATGGGCAAACCTGAAACCAGTCCATATCACACCAAGTATCCACATCTCTCGTGCTCAATGATATTTTTTAACTTTTGTCCTTCGTTTGGGTGTTTCGTCACCCTGTTGTTTAGAATTGCTGCGTCGGTCAAGCGCCAGAAAGTCGTTGCCCATACACTGCTATTCTACCGACCGCGCGTTGAGGCTTGTGAAGGACGGGTACTAAAAGAGACTCAACTCTGGAAGGCTCCAGTGCTGTGAGACCCACGGGGAAGCCTTATGAACTAGACGTAAAGTGTCCCTGTCATGTATACCGTTGCCATCTTAAGGGACCCGGTAGCTTCTTAGTGGGGACGTAGGACTTGATGTTTGATGCACATCCGTCACTCCTTATAATGATGGATGCTGGAATTGATCACCATCCACGTGTTCAGCATCTTCCTTTCCCACCCCTCTTTATCTCCTGCTCCCACCTTCTATATCCTCCACCCTGACCCCTCATTCCTTCAACCCTTTCCTTGTGCTCCTACATTGCCCATTAACGACGCCAAATCATCTATTTCCATCCAGAATATTTTTTAAAATGAGTTTGTACTCGAAAACTGTACCTTCCAAAGCTGAGTCTACATAATTTATATAGTTAGAATGTAGAGTGAACCAGGTCTGGACGGTGGGGTATCTTATTGTGGTTCCGGGGTAGAGAGAACCCTCCTTTATGGCGCCACTTAGGAGGCATAGAAACTGAACATCATATTGCTAAATTTAGAAGACTACTTATATGCGCATCAGTAAGCTCACGTCAGCTGTATTGATAAGTGTTATCAGAATCATGTATTGATAATTATTGTTTATCTGCGACACATGCAAGCCTCCCAGGTGGTGCCAAGGACGGTGGATGAGACTGGACTCCGTCGGTAAATAAAGAGACAGAGTGGAATAGTAAAGCGAAAAGTTAACGCTGATTTTCAGAGTTTCGACTTTATGTATCATTCCTTGAGTTAAAATCCTCTTTCACTGCTAATGGAGTTTGTCCGTCTCTACAACATCCTCGTTTTCGAACCCTCAGTTATTTTAGAATTTACATCTTGGAGAAATAAAGAAAAATTGCTTCAATGCAGAGAGATAAGAGCATATTGGCATCATCTACTCTATGTTATAATGGCGAAATATGGAAGGTGCCTATGATCTCTTGTCCGGGCGGAAGTAGAGTGTAACCATCTGGCTTTACTGTACATGATGGGAAAGGTTTTGTTTCCCACGACGAACACTCAAAATCAAACTGCACAGAATATACAACAGACGGGTGTTAGGTCCGTGCAATAGGAGTATACTCTTTTGTAAACTTTAAGGCAGAGTAACTTAGGATTATTTTTAGGAATGCTCCATTATTTTTCCTCCTCCGATCCGTTGTTGCCCTTCAGGGGTCCCCTTTGGGAGTGTCAGCAAGCAACCAGGTGCGAGGTTCTTCCTGAGTTGTTCTGCCACGCCTCCAGGAGTCTGTCCTTAATACCTTCCTGGAGGGTGTCCTTTTTTCATATGAATATATATATATAATATATATATATATCACATCACTTTTAAAGTAGGGACTTCATAATTGAGTGGTCTGAAGGGAAGGTCAGACCTCGTCCAACTACCATTGGCTCATACAAACAACAGCAAAAGTGTACAATTAATTGTAAATTAAAGTGGGGAGAGAGAACACAAGTATATTTTTTCAAAGGCGTTGCATATGCACTTCCCCCAGTCTAATACTTACAGTGGAGGAACTATTTTGGACAAAGCAATTTTTTTTTCACCTGCGAGAAACACTGGTGTTTCATGATGTATACGATCTATAGTTCGGCATATTCTCATCTCTGGATTGGCTTTGAGAATTGTTTGTATAATGTCTGGTAAGTCTGGTATCTTGGTGTCTTGTCGTAGTGCGTGTTGACATGGAGGAGATTTGAGAGAGCAAATAATCATAACCAACCAACAAAACCAAGAGCATGACAGAAGTATAAGTTCAAGGACTAGCTGCTCGAACACTGTACCAAACCAACTTGTTCCTTTGTCGTAAGACCACCGATTATGACCCAGACCTGCAGGTGCCGGAAAGGATCCTGCTCCCCTCCCCCAGGGGAGTTGCATGATCCTTCCCTGTGCCAGCTGCTTCAGTCCACTGTCGCTGGCATTGAAATAGTTTCCTTACTAATTTTCAGTTTTGCAAAAGTTTGCTTGTAAAGTTAATGTTGCAGAACGCCATTTAAAAAAAAAGAAACACTACACCTGCAAAATTGATAAAGTATACGCCTTCTTTTTTATAAAGTATCAGTTACGTCCTCTCTTTTGCACTGCATCTGAAGCCAAACAATCACCATTCATCACAAAAGCTGGCAAAGAAAAAAATTAAACCATCGCATCAACCATGATCATGACGCGTTTTTTGCGAGCAGCCAAACACTGATGTACCTAAGTTAGCATGTGGATCTCGTTCGACTCTCTCTGTACGTAACTGCAGCTGCTAATGTTAATGATATTAATATTGTGACCCTCTATTTCTCACTTCTGTCTTCATATGTATTGATCTTGGTAATGTAGAGGTAGTGAGTGATCTGTCTCTCGGTATAGTATCTTGTGTGGGCATGTTGTAAGTAAGGTATATATGTTAGTGTATTTAAAGTGAACTGGGACATAGGCCCTTCTCGCCGCAAACTATCGAATGACAGCCAGCCGGTTGACCGTCGTGGGAATTATTATCACCTGTAACTGTTATATTAATTATCATTTATCACCTATATTTTTTCCTACTGTTATTATGTTTACGAGTACCATGATTTCTATTTCTATCTTCTCTCATAACGTTGATCATCATCCTCTGTTCTAGTGTCATATGATGCTTTTAACATTAATTTATATACGTAATCTTTTATTTCTCTTAGAATAATTTCTGAGGATTTTCCTCATAGTAATAATGAATGAAACTCAGTGTTACTTTACCCAACTCCGTGTATACGAGCCGTGTATACTATACTTATCTTACCCAACCAACGAAAGCCTGTAGCCAGTGTTATTGACATGTGTAGTGTTATATAGAAGTGTGACTGAAATTTAGGTTTAATCAAAGCCTAGAGTATTATCAACAGTCGGGTATCTTCATACTTTACTGAACAAAGTGTTTGTTGTTACAGAAATCTATGGTATACCCTGGCACTGTTGCTTTGTCAACTCATTAGTTGTAAGTCTCAAACAAACACTTAAAGAAGAAAATATCGATAAATTCATTTTATTATAGTTTATTTTTATGTCGTTTGCTTTAATTATAATGAAGTTTCTATTTAATTTATTTGTTCCCATGAAACATGATGTATTCCTACATGTATCCATAATTACGTAAGCTGATAAACTAAAGTACATACGAACTGTATCCAATTAAAGCGTGGAACCTGATGACTAGTGTAAAACAGCCATTTCTTGGATTTAGTGGAGCAATTGTGTTGTACCCTGATAATAGTTTTAATATTGATAGGTGTTCTATATTTTGTAACCATGTACACAAAGGTGAGGAGATATACGTAACTCTATACCAAGCAGTATCAGAACCAAATAGACGCTTGTAAGTAATGCATAGCGCTTTCTGGCTTTCTTACCGTGTCTGTTTACGATGGCCGTCTCTACATTAGTTGTTATTGAGACATGTGCAATGTATCCAGGGGTATTTTCACAGTGGGGTTCCTCTCTTATTTTCTCCGCGAGTCACCGAAACGGACCTCAAAATATCCCTTGTAAAGCCCCATGACCCCATCTTCCCTGTCCCGCCATCGTCCCCTTCGAGGGTATTGCTGTCACTCACATGGTTTGACGCTTCGCTCGAACCTTCAAATGCATCATGATATGGCAATAACAACCAATGTATCTAACTTATTTCCAATCGTAATTATTATTACTGTACATTTTACACATTTTAAATGCCGCGGCAGTTATATTTTTCTTTTCTTTTATTTGTTTTGTGACTTTTCACGTTATCATTTTTACTTGTTCTAAATTTCACATAGTCCAAGGCAATAGTTGGTCAACATAGATAATATTGTGACTCAATTATGGCTTCCCTGGTAGTCAAGAGGGAACTTTCATTGTTTTCTCGTTTATTAATTTCTCTTTGTATTTGTCTTATCAATGTAAGGTAAATTGATATCCGGCTGTTACCTCCGCACAGACGTGAGGTGGCCCAGTGGTGTGGCTCATCCACTTGCCGCCACACACCTCGGTCCATTACCTAAGCCAGATCCACGTCTTTTTTTTACCCTTGTGCTCGCTAGTTACCACACAATTCCAAGTCCAGAGAGAAAACAAGATCTATTTACGACCTGACTACTCATTAGGGGTTTTGGGTCCTGTGTTTCGCCATCAAGAACTGAATGTATACCAACTAGGGAAGCCAGATTGGATTATAATTTCAGTGGTGATTTTTTATAACATGTAAAGCCTCGCTTACTTCTGAATGTAAATATTTCTTTTTTATTATTATTTACAGCAGAAACTCTTACGGATAAACAAATCAATTCATGTTCAAGAGGTTAACAAGTTCAGATGTTTCCTATCAGCAGAACATTGTATTTGAACTATTGTATTCATGACTGGACAAGTATGTTTATGTTCGTGTGCCACTCAACATGTGTCTGTAAATAGAGAACAACTTCGCAATACAAACTTTAATGAATATTTGGCATTTTTATTTAAATCTTTCTCAATACTTATAGGTAGAATTTCCTCATTATAAATGTGTGTGTGTGTTTACCTATTTTTTTTATTGTGGGGACATGTGGATAACCTACCGATGTTTACAAGAGTTGAATGTGAGATTTGTGATCTGTGGTCGTGTTGGTCATCAGTTTACGGAAGAGTTTGTTAGATCGCTTTACCAATCTTTTTACAGACGCGTTTCTTAGTTTGAGCCGAGAAAGTGCTCTTGGAGTCGTCGGCGTGGGGCCGTAACTCAATCAGGAGCCTCATCATCCGTCCCACTGGAGGCGGGACGTTTCCCTCCCCCTGAAGGTCAATGTAGGTGTGTGATGTTTCCCGTTGGGTATCCTTAATATGAGCCTCAACGAAAAATCTCCCTTTAAAACTAACTTTTAGTAGACTCAAACATGTGCTAGGAAACTAATGAATGAAAGCTCCCAGCCAGGTGTGGACGCACGTGGTCGCATGGCGTGTGTGAGTACGGGAGGTGCTCATACATCGAGCGTCTTGGCAGCCAGCCAGTTGCCATGACGACCGTGACGCGGTTGGACGTGTGCCATACGCGCTCAGCTGATCAGCCAACAGAGCTTCACCATGACATCACACTAGGCCTACCCCTATCATGGCTGCCGCTGGGGTTCATGCGAAGTTTGTAAACATTACACTGCCGACTACACGTCTTTGCTTGTCAGTTGTGCTCGCCGCTGTGGTTCAAGCGAGGAGTGGTCGTAAAGAAGTGACATCTATTGGACTATTGGTGAACTGTGTATGATGATGAGGTTTATGTCCGCCATTTTGAGTAGCTTTCTGAAATAATGGTTTGTATCGCCATGCAATGGATAGTATTGATAACCTCAGTGACAAGAGTGTTCAGGGCACTTCATGGCACTCAGCGAGACCCTGGGAGCGGGGCCTCGGTAATACTCCATGGGGTGGAAGCTCATAGTCATTGTTTTGTTATAATTATTATTATCATTATCGTTTTTCTTATTTTTTTTCTTCTGCTCATTGTTGTGATAATTATTATTCCTTATATATATATATATATATATATATATATATATATATATATATATATATATATATATATATATATATATATATATATATATATATATATATTAATTGTGTTATTCACATTTTGAAACAATTATTATTATTATTATTTGTAATTTTTTAAAATTATTATTACTATTATTTTATTATCATTATAATTAATATTATTATCACTACTTTTATCATTGTCATTTTTATAATATCATTATCACCATTATTACTATTATTATTAACTACATACATTTTATTCTCATTTATGTCATACTTACTTTTATCAGTATCTTTGGTAGCAGTTTTGCTATTATTATTATTATCATAATATTGGTGTCATTATTACTATTGCTTTATAATTATCATCATCATTATTTTTGTCATTATTAACATCATCAGCATTAACATCATTATCAGATTAGCATCATGTCTTATCATCATTCATTGCACATTACATCCGCCAAGGAGGTATTATGATAGATCGTTTTGTTTGTTAGTAGGATTACGCATAAAGTTACAGACGGATTTGCAATAAATATTTACCAGAGTTGGGTCCTGGCCCAGTTCATATGTGATTAACATTTGGAGTCGATCCGGATGTGGATATGGAACCAGGAATTTTTCTTAATGATATCCTTGGAGGTTTGGCGTCTGCCGCCTTCAAGGTGGAGCCCAACACAACCTTCCTCTCAAGACCCGTTAGCCAAGGTTTTGAAAGGTGAGCTGGTATTAGATAAAGATAAACTGAATGAAGAACTTTATGTGGTCTAAGAAAATCACTTATTTTATCTATCTACTATTATTATTATATATATTTGATCAGCAGGTGAGTTATTTTCAGCCTTGGTGGAGGTATGCAGTCTCCAGTGTCTGCCGCCCTGAAGGTGGAGGCTAACACGAGCGTCCTCTCATGACCCGTTGGCCAAGGTTTTGAAGACCGAGCTGGTATTAGAGATAGATAGATTGAAAAGCTTTTAGCGATTTTTTTTCCATGTATTTAATATCAGGTGAAGTATTTTTCAGCCTTGGTAGAGGCATGCGGTCTCGGGCTGCTCCTGAGCTCATTTCATTTGTCCATACCGTTAATAATGGATCTGTTACTATTATAATTATTTGTTACTATTATTTGTTATTATCGAACATATTTTTATATTATTATCATTGTTGTATTTTTCATATTTTTTTTTATGTGGTTGGTGGTGTGGTTCCTGTTTTCCTGCATCTGTATTTTGCGTATGAGGAGCCGAAAACGCTTATCTGTGACGTCTTGTGCAATAAAAGGTAACTCATGATGGGGTACGATGGACGAATACTGTGAGTGAGGCAATATATGATATGAATATACCAAACTATATTAAAAATTAAATAGAAAGCAGAACCTTTTGATGCATGATAATACACTAGTGGCGAACGATTTTCTATGATTTATGAAGATTCAGTAGAAACGATACGTTGGAAGTCGAGTCCTTACGTATAGAAATCTAAAGAAAAATAATCAAGGTTGTGCTTTTCTCTCTTGTGGAAAAATTGTTTCTCACCAATATTTGTCGTCAGTGCAGCAGGAAAATTCAAGATTTCCCCACGGCCTCGAGTAGCAAGCTAGTGGTGAAGGGGAGGAGGAGAAGGAGGAGGCCCAAAGTGCTAAGGTCTTGAGAGAGATGAAATAACGCTTTGAAAATGAAAATAGTTAAGATGAGGTACATTATCAGATATGTTTTATTAATTGGTAAATAGTAGATTAAGATTTATCTAGAATCAATTAGCCAACTTTGCAAAACTTTTCTTTTGAGGTTTGATGTATGACCCGATAAGAGTACTAATGGCTGGGTACGAGTGGTGTTTAGCTTCGTATTAGTTAATGTCCCACGGGAGAGTCCAGGTGTGTATAGAGTATAGCAGGCAGCGTTATACCCTGGAGTAGTGTCTGCTGGATGGAGGAATAAGCAGCCATTACAGTCAGTCCCTGCTTACCTAGTGTTTGTTTCACATCCAATTAATTATACTCATGCAGCTAAGATGAAATAGAAAGAAGTACCAACCAGTTTTTGATGGAATTTACATCTCCCAGTAGGGAGGAAATAAAGGAAAGGCAGATGTTGATGACCTTTCTAAAAAAAACATCAATGAGTCGTGGCAAAAATAGTTAGTAAATAATTACAGATAATCAGAGAGGAGAGAGAACGGGGATACAGAGAAAGGGGTAGAAAGAGGTTAGAGAGGGGGGGCTATAGAAAAGACAGGGTAGAGACAGGGAGGGAGAGAAGAGATAGAGAGAGATAATGGTATGGGGTTTGTACACGTAACACTGTGTTTATGGTCTCTCTCTCTCTCTCTCTCTCTCTCTCTCTCTCTCTCTCTCTCTCTCTCTCTCTCTCTCTCTCTCTCTCTCTCTCTCTCTCTCTCTCTCTCAGAAATTGAATAATCCTGGCAGGATATAGTTTAAAATCATCCCAGGGATGACCTTAACCTTTTCTGAAAGTTTGGTTGAAATTAGGAAAGAAATGGCGGACCAAACCAAAAAACTGATTGGTACTTCTCACAATTTCATCTTGGCTGCATGATTATACTTATAAAGATGTGCAACAAACACTAGGCGAGCAGCGACTGACTGTAAGGGCTGTTTCTTCCTTCTAATCTAATCTAATCTAATAGGTGGACAGACGGACATGTCGTGATATATAGTAAGAAACTCTGCGGTATTGGTTTGCCATGTTTTACTAACTCTATAGACTTGTATGCAATATTATGTTATTACTATTATTATTATAATAATATTATTATCATTATATTATTATTATCATTATCATTATTGTTGATTATTATTTGTTTTATTGCAATTACTTGTATTATCAAAATTACCATAATTCGCGAACTATTTAGAATCCTCCCAGGGAGAAAACTTTTATGAACATTTGCAGCACATTTTTCTCCTTATAAATATTATATAATATTCAGTATGTATTTCTGAAATATTTATCATAGGGGTACAAGACGCGAATATATTTCCCTCCAAAATGTGGTGATTTTGGCGAGGTGAGAGAGAGAGAGAGAGAGAGAGAGAGAGAGAGAGAGAGAGAGAGAGAGAGAGAGAGAGAGAGAGAGAGAGAGAGAGAGAGAGAGAGAGAGAGAGAGAGAGAGAGAGAGAGAAAAAAAAAAATATAGGGAGAGATAGACAAGATAGAAAGAGATAGAAAGAGAGGACTTAAAACGGCCTTGAATATAACCGTGTATAATCTCGATACGTAATCATCCCACCGAGTTAAATCAAAATCAACAACCACGTCTTACCATGTACTATTAAAGACTGTGGTAGCCAGCTCTAACTTCCCCGTCGAATGGCATGTGTCAAAAGTAAAATCAGATAAACTTTAATTATCGTTGATATTTATCATTAACCGTGTCATCTATCCCATTTTATTGCATAAGGCAATAGCTTACTCTCTCTCTATCTCTATCTCTCTCTCTCTCTCTCTTCTCTCCTTGCCATAGCTGATAAATTAATAATTAATGAATCATTCAAATAATAAATAGTAAATTCTAAATAATAAATCGTTCACAAACACTCACTGAATATTGTGCAGTTTCTGTAAAGAAAAATATTGGCTTCAAATCCATATCAAAGGTTACTCCTAGGGAGGACTTCAACTATGTGTTCGTGAAAATAAATACGGCAAATTCGAGACGAGAACCTCCACCAGCGCTGCTCAACACCCAGGCCTTATGACGTCCTGTTGATGACTTTTTGGCCACTGCAGCGAAATAGCATGTGTGTGTTTAAAAGACAAAGACATTTATGATGTTTATTTTTTACCTAATCATTAAACTTGTACAAAAATAAACGAAGTTTATCAATTAACTGTTTTATATCCCATTTGGTTGCGTAAAACTACTGATACTCTCTCTCTCTTTATATATATATATATATATATATATTATATATATATATATATATATATATATATATATATATATATATATATATATATATATATATATATATATATCTTTTCTTTAAAAAAAATCAAAATGCTGTCACAACAGCTCTAGGCCATGTTACACACGAATATGAAATTACTTTCCCGCTCTTACTAATATTTATGCAGTTATTGATGAAACTGACTTTTTTGTAGACTTTTTTTTTAAACTTTCCTCTATAATGTCATTAATTATCACAATATCGAAAAAAATAATTACAGATTCGTTATTAGGAGGCAAAGGAGATGTTTTTGGCACAGTTTCAACAAATCGAAAACAATCGAAAAAATCGCAGGGGGTTTGCCTTGCTTTTTTTTCGACAAAAACTTTTTAAACTTCTATTCCATTCAAAACCGGCAAATAGTAGTCTGACAATATAACATATTCTTACACCCAATTGGTTCTACCATAGCTGTCTTACTTTTCAAATTATTCACGAAAAAAAAAAATTTTCGAAAATTTCAAGGACATATTTTCGTTTCTTAACGATAAAAAAAAGTCGTCAATAGGACGCCATAAACCTGGTTGCTGAACAACGCTAGCTTATGGCACAGTCTTATGGCGTCCTATTGACGACTTTTTGCCCGGTCCGGCGAATAGCTTGTTGTTTAAAGCTAGAAGTAAATAATTATGATTTGATTATTGGAAGCAATCATTAAACTTACAAGCAAATAAGCGAGTGTTATTGTTGGAAGTTGTCATTAGACTTTTCTATCTCATTTGGTTAGGTAAGACAATAAGTTACTATTATTATTTTTTCTCTCTCTCATCACTCTCTCCTTTATACACATCTCCCTTCTCAATTAATTGTTCCTTTTCCTTGAATTTTTCTTTGCGCCACTTACCTGTATACTGTCTGTTGTTTGCTTCACATTACTGTATGTGTCTATCTTTCTCCATTAAAATAAAGAGTATAATGCCTAATTATATGAACTTACATAATATTTTCTTGCAATGACGATGACAGCAATATTAACACATTCATAATGGTAAATAAAAAAAATACGACTGTGCCATAGTACGTTTATTACTGGCCATAAGTAAATCTCCTAAGATGCCACACCTTATATATGGTTCAGTATTTATTGATAAAGAGTCAATGTTGGTTTGTGCTGATGATTATGAAGGTGAGTCTCTAGTCCCCATGTCAGCGATAGTGTTCATATGTACACAGACATCTTCTGCAGCACATCTTACAACAAGTGGCACTACCATAGCACATGAACCACCCCTTAGCACTATATAAATCTTGGTACATGCCGGGAATATGCACTCTAATACAACGTGGTTCATGTCACCTTTCCCCCCACAATCGGCCCTCGATGCATCTCAGACACTCCTGTGAATATAAAAGTATATGAACACATGAATTACATACACATACAGAAGAAAAAAGCGCGTATTCCAGATTTTGAGGCAGGAGAGGGCGATGCAGTGTGCAGGAGGGGTGAGCGGCGGCTCGGTGGTGGTCGGTCGGCGGGGGAGGCCAGCCGCCAGCCTCGCCCTGACCCGACCCTCAGAACCCACAAGATTTACGACATCGCGGACTTGGCAGGAGAGAGAGAGAGAAGCTAAAACTCTCCCCGAACCCTCCGTGTGGCCCTCACAGTGACTCAGAAGTAAGCCACACAAGTGATTTTTAAGTGTCTGCACGAAAACCATTCTAACTTACGCTGCGAAGGTACAATAACAGCAGACAATGAAGTTTTCTGTTGTTTGAGCACGAGCAGAGATTTCTACCGCCGTCGTTCATTTGTGTAATGAGACCGCTCCATAATTCCAGGCATATATCATTGTGTCAGAGTAGAGAACGAAATGTATGCCATATCAGTCTTGGAAAATGCCTGGTTTACATATAATTAGATTTGGAAACAAAGTAAATGCAAGACTGAAAGCCTGGCCAAGGGAGGTGCCGCGGCTCCGCCACTCGCTCGCACGCCTACGGACCGTCGGAGGCTGAATATGTCTCCTTGGCTGATGTGTTCTTCCTTGTGATATCTGAAGATAAAAGGCGGTAAGTCACGACACATCTCCTGTGATCTAAGTGCCGCGTCCAATATAAATATTTAATTACATAAGAATATATACAAAACCCTCCGCAAGACACAATTAAAAAAAATTTGTTTATATTATTTGACGACAAAAAAAAGATCGGTAACCTAAATATAAAAATACATAAATGAGTTTACAAGATTTAATTAATGAAGGCATTTTTGTATAGCAGCAACATAAAAGTAGTTTTGACCTGCAAATTTTAACCCCTACTGCGATCTGCACTATATTTTGATGACACTTGTATATACACATACTCGAGTAACTTGTACATAAAAGAGTAACAAACTAAGCTCTGCAGCCTAAGTGTTAAGAGAGAGAAAAAAAGCTCCAAAGACAACACTTGGTATACCATGGTGGTGAGTATTAGTCACACTCGCTCCGACGACGGAAGATAATAACTTGTCTCTCTGGAAAACAAGGTATATGTTATATTAATGTCCTCAATGAAAAAATACCAGTAAACAATAATATCACCTCAACTTTACCAACAGCAACAGCTACCTTGTGTAGTTATCAAATATAAGCCATTAACGAAAAATAACAAGTTTACCGCCTTATACCCAACTCTCCGCTTCTCTGCTGTGGACACACCTTCCTTGGCATCACCGTCTGCCCGAAGCTTCTGACGCCTTCCATGGATAACGTGAATGTGTAACAGTTGACGGCGTCTCACTGTTTCGGAGACTTAAGCATCTGTTGATCAAAAGAAAAAAACTGAAGAAACACAATAGTACAAGCTCATGATTATTTAAAGATGGTGATATAAACAGCACTCTACCAAAAAATAGCATGGTGAAAGCTCAGAAAACTTGATATACCAAAATATCCAACGGACACATTTGAAAGTAAAAAATCTTAAATAATAAACGCAAAAATAAAGTCTTAACTATTCAAAAAGAAACATGTTTTGTTCAGAACACCCCGCCGCCCAGACCTCCGACCACCACCGCCATCACAACCCCCGCTGTCGTTGCCGCCGCCGTCGACGCTTCAAGCACACTAAAGTATCAAATATCATGATTTTAACTACTATAATACAACAGCTCTTTAGATTACAAATGAAAATCGAAGGAGGCAATATATGCGTATCATTAAAACAATTGCCTATAAAAAAATCAGCAATACTGAATATTTGTCAAAGAACTGCATGACTTTTCTCTCGATTTTCCTATCGATCTTGACATTTTTATAAAATCTACCACATATAAGCTTTCAGTTCATTTCACACATATACACACACACACACACACACACACACACACACACACACACACACACACACATACACACAACGCTATAGCGTGGGTCAGAGGCCCGGTGTGCCATACTGTGGTATCTTTCACTGACAAATGCAGACGGGTGCTGTTCCCCTTGAGCAAGTAATGGGGATTGTGAGGTCCCAGCATTACCCAAAGATCGGTCACTATGATCTCTAAGGTTTTTTTTCCGGAAGGGTAACAACTGGCGATCGCGAGTTCAGCTTGAGTGGTAGGACCGTGAGTCAATGAATGCATGGTGCACAAACGCACACGCATACTCATAAACCTTTTTTTATTATATCTCTCTCTCTGTATTTGTGTTTGTATGTATGTGTGTGTGTGTGTGTGTGTGTGTGTGTGTGTGTGTGTGTGGGTGTGGTGTGTGTGTGTGTGTGTGTGTGTGTGTGTGTGTGTGTGTTTGTTTGTGTGTGTGTTTGTTTGTGTGTGTGTGTATATGTGTGTGTATGTATATGTGTGTGTGTGTGTGTGTGTGTGTGTGTGTGTGCTTGTGAGTGTGAGCGTTTGTGAGTGATGTGTGTGTGGCGTGTGAGTGTGAGCGCTTGTGAGTGTGAGCGCTTGTGAGTGTGTGTGTGTGCGCGTGTGAGTGTGAGCGCTTGTGAGTGTGTGTGTGACTGACTGATTGTGTGTGAATAACTAGTAATTTGTGTAAGTTTAGGCAGAGTATTTTATTATATATATATATATATATATATATATATATATTATATATATATATATTATATATATATATATATATAATATATATATATATATATATATATATAACACATTCGTCACTCACATTTCCAAGTGTATTATATAAAATATAAATTTACGGAAAAAAGCACCACTGAACTCTACACTTTAATTTCTATGCTTCGTTTTGTTGACCCTATGCATAACTCCTGCGAATACTCGGTATCGTAATGAGAAAATATTTAGAATCCCTAACATTCTCTGCGGACTTCCTCCACTTCAGTGCCCGCACATTGAAAGTAGCTTGATTGCAAATTCCAGACAAATTATAATACTAGAAACCAGTCTTGGAGTTCATAGTACCGCTGTGTACAACGTCCTACATACTTTGGTCACAAATAAAGTTTTACCACTATAAAAGGGAAAAAAATATCAATCTGGTCACTGAGTAGCATCATCACCGCCACCGTTAGAGTAATCTTCACCCCGACCAAAAGCGTCACTGACAGTGCCACGTGCGTTTTAGCAGTACAACAGATGAGTCTTGTCAGTTTGGTCATAAATAATCACCACAACCAAGACTAATATAAAAATAGTTTCATTTTGTCACATGAACATCTTGAAGAGGTCTGGGGTCCTCTCTGGTGCACTCTTTCATGTGTCAAGATCAGCGATAAATACACCCACGTGAATAATCTACATTTGTTTTACACCTGCTGCACTCTACCTTATGTGTCTGCAGAAAGCTGACAGAAGGAGACGAGTGAATAACACGCGTAGACCAGAATAGATCTATATGCACCAAGACATAAACAACTGTCGCACATCATCACGTTTTCACAATAACAACTTCATGAATAAAACTTCGGAAATTAGCGTAGATTCTATCACCACATGATATATACCGATCAGCACCCTCGGAAGACCACGAGACGACTCAGAGCGCGGCACACAGACACCTCCATCCCGTCCTGCCGCTGCCTCTCTATGCTCACAAGGCCCCGCCGACACATTCCCCAGAAACAGCCGGGCTATTTCTGTCAAGTAGAGTCATAAAGATCGCACCCAAATGATCGTCAACAGTCAATGAGATATTTTAGAGGCCATTCCGGGGAGGGGGTTATGTGTCGGATGGCCTTGACCGTGAAAACGCTTTACGAGCCATCATGTAAAGTTTATGGTCGCTCGTCATGGCTGTTCTTAGTGGGTTATGGCCACGGGTTAAAGGGAGTGAGAGTGAGAGTGTGAGAGGGTGAGGGAGAGAGAGATATAAGGGGGAAGGGAGATATCTGCCACTTTTGTCGGCGCCTCCGCAGGTGCTCTGTATACACCTGTTGCGAAGTTTTGAGTCGAGAAGAAGCATTGTGGTCATCGTGTTTACGGTACTTACCTCATTATGGTAGTACAGTTTGGAACACACACACACACACACACACACACACACACACACACACACACACACACACACACACACACACACCTACAGTCAGCTACGGATCTAAGATTCTATAGACGAGAGTTAATTGGAAATTTATGAGATCCAGACATGACAGTGGTAATCGGCAGATCCAGTCTCAGGTCGTGCCGAGTGATCCTGAAACTCAGCTCACTGGTTGAGGACGCGGCTTAGTGATTTGCCTCGTGAAGGTCTACGGTAATGAATGGCCCACTACTATTGAACCAATGACATACATTTTGATAAACAAGTCTGAGAGCAAGAGGCGGCCGGATGTCTGAGGAAAAGTTTCTGGTGGTATTGAGATGATGCTGCGGTGATGTTGGTGCTGTGTTGGTGTACATTGACGAAGTGATTTGTGCTTATGGCCCCTGGTGATGCTGTGACCTAGTGATGATGGTGATGATGATGGTGGTGGTGGTGGTGGGTGGAAGGGATAACGTGAAGGATCATGCTCTAAAATAGTCAAAATTAAACAGAAGTGGTAAAATATGTATGACTTTCCTTGATAGAAAAATCATATATTGTGTTACCATAGAAAAGTTACTTAAAAATGCTGAAACTTTAAAGAGAGTAATTCACTTTACTTATAACGAACCCTAATAAATAGGAAAGAGTTAAGATGGTATAGCAGGAAGCGTCGAGATGCTTCTTGTTCAGTCATGCCTTCTTGAACACACAGTCCATTCACCTCATCACTCAATCACTCACTAATTAATGTGATTTTGTGCAATTTACCAAAATATCTATAATTTCCACCTGTACCGATATTTTATTTTCGTTCCTATCTCATGTCAGTGGTAACGGGAAAGACTGCCGATGTGGCGGTATGGAGTGTATGCAAGTGTGCAGTGGACTGATCTCCGATGGCCTCACAAAACTCTCAGCGGATATTGGCCTCTGTTTGTACATCTCAAACTTCATGCTTGCCGCTGGTGCTCGTCTGCCGCCCATACTGCATCGTCGTGCATTCCTCTTTAGTGTTATCTGTGAAGAGAAGGTGACTATTAGATATTTTAGCCGCAACCGAAGCCGCCTTGAAACTGCCGGCTTCAACATTTATCTAGACTTAAGTATTTGTAAATGTTCAGCAGCATTAGTCATTCTTAAAAACATATTTAGCATGAAAAATAGGGTTTAATTATAGTCTTAAATTACTTAGTCACTATTTTTTTTTTAGTGACGAATGATGACTACATGTTAATGCGAGATACTCGTTTAGTGGACTTAAAACTGATCTATTTGCTGTCATTTATTTAAGTTAGCAGCCATTGCCAGCAGGCGCTGAACGTGAAAACACAGATCTCACCCAGGCGTCACTATTCAAGTGGAGATATTTACTCACGACAGAATTTATATTTTTTTATTCAACCACAGCTTTAATTTATTTCATATGGAGGAGAGAAAGGATGATGATAAGGAAGAAAAGGAGAAAGAGGATGAAGAGGAAGAAAAAATGAGGTAGTAGGAGATGGAGGAGAAAGGACAATGAAGGAGGAACTGCAGAAGGAGGAAAATAACATGGAGGTGGAGGAGCAAAAGAATAAGGCAGAGCAAAAAGGAAACAGAAGAAAATAGAAAGATGGATTACAAGGGAATGAAGACGAAAGAAAATAGAGATCGGTGGTTGGTCGTCTCTGCTGACACAGGGCGCTACGTAGTACTGTACCTGTAGCTGACGTCAGAAGCCCAGGCAAGAACACAACTCCTCCAAGGTGTGTGTGTGCGTGTGTGTGTGTGTGTGTGTGTGTGTGTGTGTGTGTGTGTGTGTGTGTGTGTGTGTGTGTGTGTGTGTGTGTGTGTGTGTGTGTGTGTGTTTGTGTAACATACATACATACACACACACACACACACACTCACACACACATACCTTAATACTGTATCCATCAACAATTGACGTACACACACAGGATAAAATTATGTACATTCTCAAGGTGAGCGAGATGAAGACGCAAAGGGTGGGGAGAAAGTTCCATTTTCCCGCCATTATCTCTCAACAATAAAGTGAATTCCGGCATCCCGGGAGAGCAGGTGGCCGGCACTGGCAGGGCGGAGGTCTGGCAGGAACGAAATAAAATAAAGGAACGCTAGAGAAAGAGTGAGTAGGGGAGAGAAATGTGGAGGCTGGGTGGGAGGAGGGTCCACTAAGAGACGGAACAGGAGGGAGGGGGTATATGCTATGAAATATAAGCCTTATCGCTACCAAGTCTTGCGTTCGACGGTTCAAAATGGCGACGTATTATTGAAATTTTCTCGCTGGAAAAATATCCTGACAACCTGATATTTCAAGCGGGCTCTTATTGAAAGGAAACGTCGGGAATTACGAAAATATTTTCCCTTGGTAAAGAATCGCGCGAATTATTTACTGACAGCCTGACGGTCTTCCACCACTTACACTTTCTTTCTGATAACTTTCATTTTCTTTGTCCATGGGGGGAGTTAAGAGTGAGGGAAGGGGGAGGGAGGCTTTGTCGATAGGGTAGACGATGGTATAGCTATCAGTTCCTGTCTATGTGTGTTGTCCTGCTATATAGTTGATCTGAACTGTGCCAAGAACTACCGACGAAACAAGAACCATCACCAGGAAAGACTTGATAGCTATTACTCTGTCCTGAGCCACTGAATGCATGGCGATAGTGCAGGGCAGAGGGAAGACTACCTTTACACACACTTTAGATTGATTCTCGAGTTGAAAATTGATTTGGAGTTGAGTAGAGATAAGGCGTGAAAAATATGATCATGATTTTTTTTCCTGCTCTTCTTGTCTTAAGGAGTGAGAGGCCAAAGGGTCAAAACGTTAGATCTGAAGATGCCCTCGACCAGAAAAAATGAGATGATATAAAGACGTGTCATTCTTATTGAGTGACATTTATAAGTCCAGTTTCTTGTAGAGGCCAACTAAAAGCCTCTGGGGAGATGGGAAGGAGGGAAGGGGAGAGGTGAATGGAAGAGGAAGTAGGGAAGGATGAGAGGGAAGGTCTAAGGGAGGAGGGGGATTAAGGATGGCTTGGGATGTATGGGGGAAGGAAAGACGGAAGGAGGGTGAAAGGTGCCAGACGGTTTTTTGGAGTAGATGGTAGAAAAAAATGGAGAAATGAATGAGAGGAAATGAGCTAGATGGGTTGGAGGAGGAGGAAGACGGAAAAGAAGAAATAAGGATAGAGAACTGGGGAAAATGGGGCCTATAGGTTGGTTGGAAGATGAGATGAGGATTCGAGGGAAGCTGTGCCTGTGCGTGGTTGAGAGAAAGTGGTTGAAGGGGGAGAGAAGTGAGGGATGTCGTGTGTAGGGAGGAATTTAAACAATACGAAAGGCGAAGACCATTATGAAGTTGAAGAGTCGAGAGGAATGACTTGAAGGAAAGAATTCAAATCATATAGAAGAAAAAATGACGTGGAACTATTAAAGAGGAAAAATACTTTGCAAGATAAGGTAAACTTTTCTGTCAATATTGCGACTAAAATAACAAAAAATACACTATAGTAACCTTTCTTGATCAATATTAGTAAACGTAATACGAGAATAAAAATAAAAGACGTAATGGAAAGATAACGAAGGAGGTCACAATAAAGAAAATTCCAGAACTTCGAGAGAGAAGAAGGAAACGAAGTAGGAAGAGGAGGAAGATGAAAATAAAGACTATAAGGAGCAGGAGAAAGATGAGGAGGTAGACGAGTAGGAGAAGGGTGAAGGAGAAGGAGGATGAGGAAGGAAGGAGACTGGCGCCCCACTAATATCCTTCCGTAAGAGTGATATTTGAGAATTGTAAACATCCCCTCCGTGGGTGTGGCCATTAGTTGGTCTTAAAAGGATCTCAATCGTTCTTGCCGGCAACTGTCTTGTGGCTTCTTGCTCCGAGGTGAGGCATCGCTCTTGATAACGAGGCCACGTTAATATCTCCGTTGCTGGGCGGGAGGGGGGCTCAAGAGAGAGATATTTCGCCGGTAGCAGTGGAGAAATATATAACTAATGCCGTCATTGTTTCCAGGCTTCGGTAATTGATTCGTTGCCAGGGGAAGAACACAGGGCTCATATATTTTCCTTCAAGAAAAAAAGCACTGTAGAGACACTTAAGGAAGATAGTCACATGTATTCGAGTAAAACCAAATACTAAAGCAACACCAAAGCAACATCAGAAGCTAAATTAAGGTCCACTGAACTACTTTAATAATGAAGTTACGAGACAATATAGGAACACTTTCCTTATATCGTATGAATTAAGAATGCATACTAAAATGACGACACATAACTGATCCCCTTCAATATGCCAACCAATTTTTTCTCCGTTGAGGAACAAAACAAGAATCTCTGAATCTCTGATAAACGTAATTTACGAAGGACTGTGGGACTGAACAACAACTGAAGCTAGGAGCTTATTCACAGTTGCTGAACAACATGAAGCAGCAGTGGTACCCATTATATCTATTATCTATAGTCTTTTTCTCCCTCATTAATGTTACCTCTTTTTGGAGCTCCATCCACTCCGGTGCGGTGTGCGCGTCTCATATAGTGGAGGAGGCGGCAAGCTACATCCACAAACCCCTGTTAAAGCAAAAAATAAAAGTTAGAGTAGAGACTATTTATGGCGTCAGCTCCCCTTCTTTTAAATGACTGTCTTTAATCTCTCACTCTGATGCAATACTTCAGATGCTATCTTTTCTAGGAATCACTCGTATATAGCTACTTCTGAACTCGGTGACTAAAAGGCTTCTACCCTTTCAGAGAACCACGGTACAAGACCCGTTGATATCATTATGTCCGTCCTACTAATGCACCTGACTACCTCTGCTATATTATAGTCTGCCTTTCTTTTCTTTCCTTGTGTTTCTTGCTTAGTAAAATTAATTTTGGGCTTGCTTTTTTTTATACCGTTGTATATACATTTTTCTTCGGATCCGATATTGGCTTAGTGGTCACCCTAAGGTCGTCTCTCTATTCATAGTGTGGGGCTCAAGGGGAAAGAGGAAGCCTATATTCCAGGTCAATGGAGAAAAGAGGAAAGGGAATGTATGGTAGGCGAGGGATGGGAGGGTTGAGTGACGGATAGGAGAGAAAATATACACATAGTGAAAACGTAAAGTATTACTGCATAAAAAAATGTATATGATGAGTATTATATTCAGTAAGAAAACAGAGACTTGAGATATGGATACTAAGACTGATGAAGAAATATCAGTGACCTAAAATAGACGGAATATGGAGGTAATTCAACATAGTATAAAGATTGAGCCTTTCAACACTGGATATGCAGCAGAGAGAGAGAGAGAGAGAGAGAGAGAGAGAGAGAGAGAGAGAGAGAGAGAGAGAGAGAGAGAGAGAGAGAGAGAGAGAGAGAGAGAGAGAGAGAGAGAGAGAGAGAGAGAGAGAGAGAGAGAGAGAGAGAGAGAGAAGAAGAGAGAAGAGAGAGAGAGAGAGAGAGAGAGAGAGAGAGAGAGAGAGAGAGAGAGAGAGGAGAGAGAGAGAGAGAGAGAGAGAGAGAGGAGAGAGAAGAGAGAGAGAGAGAGAGAGAGGAGTCACTGTGTGTGGCACAAGGGCCTCCTGGCAAAGCTCGAACAGCTCGGCATCACGGGACACCTGCTGGCGCTGTTCTCGAGCTACCTGCACAGCCGGAGTCTGAGGGTGGTGGTGAATGGGAGCACGTCAGCCACATACCCGGTGGAGGCTTCCGTTCCACAGGGATCGGTCCTGGGCCCCATCCTGTGGAACATTTACTTCAATGACCTCCTCCAAGGCCTCCCTGTGGCGTCTGCCTATGCTGACGACTGCACCGTGTCCCACTCCTACACCAGAGAGGAGACTGCGAACGTGATAGATGACGCCAAACGTCAACTTGGTGACATCACGGCCTGGAGAAGACGGTGGCAAGCCCAGTTTGCTGCCGAGAAGACCCAGGCCATGGCTATATCACGTTCGAGGGAGGACTCCAGGCTTCTCGAAGGGAAGCTGAAGTTTGGGGACGATACCCTTGCCATCAAGGACTCCATCAACATCCTGGGGGTGGAGGTTGACTCCAGGCTCAGCTTTGACCGCCACCTGGAGACAGTGGCGCGTCTAGCCTCACTGAGGGTGACTCTCCTGCGCCGAGTAAGGCACCTGCTCGACGCTGATGGCCTCATGCGGCTGTACAAGGCCCAAGTGAGGCCCTTCATGAAGTATAGTCCTCTCACCTGGATGAGTAGTGCCCAGTGCCCCCAGTTGCTGCTGGACAAAGTGCAGAGACGTGCTGAGCGCCTCATACACCCAACCGCCGACCAACATCACATGGAACGTCGCCCGAGGCAACAGTGGCGGCAGCAGCAGCGACGACAACAACAACATCAGCTGCAGCTCTAACAACACCAGCAACAACAACAACAACGACTACAGCAGGAGCAGTGGCGGGATGATCCCGCTCCCAGCTTGACAGTCTGGGGCACCGGAGGAGAGTCGGTGCCCTCACAGTGTTGCACAAGGCCCAGGTGCAACACTCTTCCCACCTTGCAGGATTTCGGGTCCCGTGGAGGAGGTCTGTGCGCGCTACGAGGACGGTAGTGTCAGGTGATCTCCTCCTCGAGGCCCCGAGGACCCATACCGTGATGGGTCAGCGAGCCTTTTTGGGCCACGGCGACACTGTGGAACGCCTTCACGGTTGAGGTGGATATCGTGGCCATGAACACCCAGCAGGTGAAGGTGGCGGCCCACAGATGGTGCCGCTTACATCCGCCTTAGTGACCGTAAGGCGTAATACAATGTCGTGTCATTAGTGACACACAGTGACACAGTGACACACATAGTGATACACATTGACACTTAGTAGACACAGTGACATACAGTGTACGTGTCAATGGTGCGCCTGACAAGTGCCTGTGACGGAAAGCGACCCACAGCCTGTAACACTGTGTACTTACTTACTACTTAGTTATTATCTTACAAGGCATAGCTTTCGGATAGATGTCCCCGGGACAGGGGACATCTTTAGCTTCTGCCACTTAATGCCTTCATCAACCTCCTTACCAATTGTAGCCCCATGTCAACCATGATGTAAGTTCTTTAAATAAAAAATTAAAAAAAGAGTAAGGAGGTGAGACAAAACTCCAAGGGCAGCATCGCTTTATAAGAAACACACGATGCAGGTTCGTCTTGCCAAAGTCATCGTAGAGGAAAAATCTTGAAGCGGAGTTGTTTTTGGAGGGGAGGGGGGGGTCGAGTGAAAGCGGCAGAGCTGAGTGTATTTTGATGGCGATAAAAAAGTGATAGATAATGATGACTTCGAGTGAATGGTGAAATATCGGCACGTCACTGAAGACTTTGTGAAGAGGTACACGCGGGTGACGGATGGAGGAAAGAAAAGAGAGAAAGAGGGAAGGGAGGGAGGAAGGAATGGATAAAAACGTAGTATAGGAAAGGAAAGGCAAAGAATGACTTACACTTTAGAGGTAAACAAAATGAGTGACTCTACACTTTCACGTGGGGACAAAAAAGTTGAAAAAGAACCATAATTAGCTTCAACAAATGCTACTCCAGTTTGAGTAATGATTAATTGAAAAAAAATGGAAAAAAAAGAAAGTAATATAGCAAGGCCTGGTTGATTTCTCTCCTGATCGGACCATAGATGTAGGAGAAAAAAAATCAGTAATAATTTTTGGCCTACAGGTCGACCCCCTTCTGCCCACTACAGAGGCTCACTTTCTTCATACATCAAATTATGATTTCATTACTTCATTTAACATATAACAAGTTTTGCGTCCATTTATGAGACACGACATCACACCACACTGCCATTGTCTGAAGGATGCCCACGTTGATGGAGTTAAAAATATATACATTTATCCATCCTGCGTGACGCCTCCACCTCACGCTCCGGGGAACAAAGGGGCCAGACCTGCAGGATTCTGAGGCTTCAAAACTCGTGGCCAAACATTCATGAGCTGAGGATGAGTTACGAGTTCACAGGACTGTCATCCATTAGGGCTTTGTTGGTCCATTATCCCACAGGCGCCCCTCAGCCCCCACAGACCCGAACTGCGGCCCTCTGTGGCCTGTGTTGCTCGATATCAAGATAGAGAGAGAGGCTGTGTAAAGGTGAAGAGAAGATTCTTATTCACATGCACAGTTATTACAAGTTCTTGTCGTCAAACCTTCATGAAAGAAATATGTGGTGGTAGCGAAATAATTTACACTAAGCAGTCACAATTTAGGACTAACTAATGTACGATTGTGTCAATGACTTTTTGATGAATCTTTATAACCATACACTGCACAATACACGGCAATCATATGGAAGGTTATACTTATAGATGGAAAAATATATAGTCACTTCCCAAAACCTATATTCCTTGCAGTGACGGGGATTGACGCCCCACCATGATCTGTGCCCCCCCCCCCCACCACCAGCACCCCCACAAGCCGGCGAGAAGTGACTAATACCATCTTTAACTGTTAATTAACGATACACGAAAACTCATTAGGCAGGTGAATAAAAACCTAATCGAACACTGGACACAACACAAGCTGGAATCGCCGTCCATAATGATCGAACACACCTGGCTGGCCCCGAGGGAAAGGTGAGTCAGGTCTGAATCCTGGCATACATTCCCTCCGTCACGTGTTCTCCACAGACTGACATTTATCTCCTGTCTTAGCAACACATGCATTTATATATGCTACTTAAACTAATAGATTTTCATTCGTTATATTTTCGTAATAAGAGCGAGTTGATAATTATGTCCATTAAACAAACTTTATTTAACTTATCCTCTTCCCACCCCCTCATAAATTTCTTTGTATTTGTCTACGCTTTTATTTTTAACATGTGTGCCAAACATATGCGCCTTCCAGGAACTGTCATGATTTGGCCATGATATCTGCTTTGTTATGTTATACAAGTAGTCTTACTATTAACATCGTTTTTTTCCCCCCTTCGCTGTGAATTAGTCTTCCTCAATATGCCTCGTAATATTTCATAAACCATTCTACTTTCTACTTCATTTTTTTAATCAATTTTTTTATTACTTCCTTCATGTACACTTTCTAATTTATCTATTGGATCTGAGGAATGCTGCCTATCTCACTAATTATATGCATTTATTTATTACGCCTGCTGGTAACTCTATGTCAGTTGTTTTAGTGTTTTTTTTCCTATTCGCGTAGATACGTACAAACACATTACACTTCTATATATCTATTTCACAGCCAATATATATCCAACTTTTCATTCTATGTATACTTGTCTATTCCACAGCCTTGAAGCAACACTCTACGCCTTCCACATCAGAAGCACGCGAGGAGAAAGAAGAGTGACGAGAGGAAAGAGGGGAGAGGGGAGGAGGGAAGCCGCTGCCTTAGCCCTCCGCTGCCTCACGTCTCCCCTCGTAGGAAGCGAGGGCATCCGGATGAGGGGAAAGGAAGGGAAAAACATGGAGGGATCGGGGGTATTCTGAACGAAGTTATAAAGAAAGGAACGTACATGAAAAGATCTCGTTCATACAAGGAAAGGCTTCATACATTTTCCTCGAATGTGGGAAATACAATGGATCTCCAGCGCTTTAACAGGATAATTCCGACATAAAAAACGTTATGTAACAGCACACAAAAATGCCACGACCATTGCAACGTATTAATTGTTGCACGAGCGTGTGGAATAAACAAAATTGCGTTCAAATGCAATGGCAATCTTGACAAAGGAGAAACAAGATCCGAGTAAAAATCCAGATATAAAACAGCGGCTATAACAAAGGAGATATGTAGGTAAACATAGAGAGAGAACAAGGGCGGAAGGAGAGAAAAATGTGAATAAAAAGATATACTGAAATTGATATAGAGGGAGCGGAGAGGAGAAAAAAAAGGCTCCTCCCTCCCGTAGTGTGTCTACAAAGGAGAAGGATGGAGGGAAAGGGAGGAGGGGAGGAGGCCGGGTAGAGGAGACGTATGGATGGAGGGAGAGGCAGAGAAGGGAGGGAATGGCAGGATACAAATGAGTCACTGCGAGAGGAAGAACGAAGGGAAGTAGAAAAAAAGGAGAGAGAGAGAGAGAGAGAGAGAGAGAGAGAGAGAGAGAGAGAGAGAGAGAGAGAGAGAGAGAGAGAGAGAGAGAGAGAGAGAGAGAGAGAGAGAGAGAGAGAGAGAGAGAGAGAGAGAGAGAGAGAGAGAGAGAGAGAGAGAGAGAGAGAGAAGAGAGAGAGAAGAGAGAGAGAGGAGAGAGAAGAGAGAGAGAGAGGAGAGAGAGAGAGAGAGGAGAGAGAGAGAGAGAGAGAGAGAGAGAGAGAGAGAGGAGAGAGAGAGGAGAGAGAGAGAGAGAGAGAGAGAGAGAGAGAGAGAGAGAAGAGAGAGAAGAGAGAAGAGAGAAGAGAGAGATAGAAGAGAGAGAGAGAGAGGAGAGGAGAGAGAGAGAGAGAGGGAGAGAGAGAAGAGAGAGAGAGAGAGAGAGAGAGAGAGAGAAGAGAAGAGAGAGAGAGAGAGAGAGAGAGAGAGAGAGAGAGAGAGAGAGAGAGATATTCAGACACAGAAAAAGAGCTGAACATATACATTTCTGTTCATGAAAAAATACGTTAATTCACATGTAATAAAGTTTATAAAAGACAAAACAAGCTGAAACAAATTGGTGCAACCTTAAAACCATCTAGAAAAAAGACTATACAAAATACACGAGCCTTACATTTCCCTAAAAACGAATCATGAGGGTAGAGAAAAAAGTGACTGAAGAATTTACTCTCGTGAAGATGAATGTAACCAACCGGAAAAGGAAAGCATGACCAAGCGAGGCCGCGCCGGGAAACATTCTCGCTGATGACGGCAAATTAATCTACACTCACCGTTCCTTTCAATGTCCTCTAATAGATATCAGATTATGTTTGTATTGGAACCCTTTTCCGGGACGGCACATCGCATTCCACGACCTGATTTTCTATTACTTGGCGACGGGGGTTTGTATATTCTATTTTTGTTTATCTTCTGTTTACATTATTTTTCAGGATTTTGCTCAATTACAGACCGTATAAAAAAAAGGAATGATTGTATTCTTCCTTAATAAAACCTTTTCCTTCATTCAGTAACAAGTGTATTCGTTTTCATGGGACTGTGATACTTTTTAATCTATATCCATGCATATAAACACACTTTTAATTGAAATATTAATTATATCTACCTTCCATGTACCAGCTCTTCTCATCAGAAATAAACAAAAATTACCTGAACACTCTTTCTTCGTCCATTGTGACATTCTACAATACTCATGTTCCATATTTATTACTATTCTCTTTACAAGATATTTTCCAGTACAGACCTCTCCAACATCATTTATAAACGTATCAAATATAATTCAAACAAAAACATAAATATAATATCCCTTTCAAGACACAAATCTGCACTATTACCGCAGCATCATATACATCCAATACTTCCTTCACGCCTCTTAACTCTTCACACCACAAAAATCGATCCACTGCCCACCTACGTCGCATCCCAAACATCCCTAATATCGTCCACCCTGCCACCGCCCCACCACTTACACACCCCAGGGTAACAATGCCACCCTGTCCTGCCCATATACACCCCCCCCAGAGTAACAGTGTCTTACCAGCTTCGCCACACCTCCTATAACACCGCCTATAGGATATCAGTGTCACACCTTCGACCACCTACATAATCTGGATGTATATTCTGTCTTTCCTATAGTCTTGGTTACATGTTTTCCTCTCACCCCAGACGTAGGATCTTTTTGCTCAGCCCGACCCAAGCCCTTGCACAGCAAACACTCCCTCTGGCGACTAATCTCCGTGCAGAAGGTTGAAGGGGAAGAGTAATTCCCCTCTAAGCTCTGTGTAAGGGATTACTGGAGAGAGGGAAGGAAGGGAGAGAGAAAGGGAGGGAGGGACGAATGGAAGGAAAAGGAGAAATCTGATAAAGACACGGTAAGAGGGGGCGATGGATGGGGAGTAGAAAGGGAAGGAAGGGGAAAGGAGGGGGAAGGAAGGGGGTAGCGAGAAAATACAGAGACAGATGGTCAAAAGAGGGGATAGTGGGAGGGGATATGGGGAGGAGAGAGATCTGAGAAAGGAGGAAATGGATTATCGGGAAATGGAAAAAGGGTGAGGGGAAGAGAGGAAGGAGGATTACGACAAGGGAGAAGGATGGAGGATCTTAGAAGGAAAAGATGGTGAAAGTATGAGGAGATGAAAAAAAAGATAAGATGCAAATGAAGACAGTCTTAAAAAATGCAACAAAAAATGTATACATGAATCTTAAAAAATGCAACAAAAAAATATGTATACATGAGTCTTAAAAAATGCCAAAAAATAAAGATGTATACATGAGTCTTAAAAAATGCAAAAAAAAAAAATGTATACATGAGTCTTAAAAAATGCAAAAAAAAAAATATGTATACATGAGTCTTAAAAAATGCAAAAAAAAAAATATGTATACATGAGTCTTAAAAAATGCAAAAAAAAATGTATCCATGAGTCTTAAGAAATGCAAAAAAAAAATGTATACATGAGTCTTAAAAAATGCAACAAAAAAATATGTATACATGAGTCTTAAAAAATGCATAAAAAAAAAAAATTTATACATGAGTCTTAAAAAATGCAAA
Organism: Chionoecetes opilio; assembly: GCA_016584305.1. Taxonomy (NCBI): domain Eukaryota; kingdom Metazoa; phylum Arthropoda; class Malacostraca; order Decapoda; family Majidae; genus Chionoecetes; species Chionoecetes opilio. The sequence goes on along the minus strand of JACEEZ010021809.1, from coordinate 477,997 downwards.
AAAAAAATATGTATACATGAGTCTTAAAAAATGCAAAAAAAAAATATGTATACATGAATTGGAGTAAAATTATATGAAAGTAAACAAAAAACATGACATAAACATATCAGGTCTAGAAATGTGTACATAATATTTGGCGGCATAAATAAATAACCCAGACACAAACAATCTTTTCTTCCGCATTGCCATCACTTCTTAATAATCACATCTTCACTGAAAAAATGTAATAGATACGAGATGGTGTCATTACAAAAAATAGGGACGTTCATTAAACATTCATGAAGCTACGGATTAATAAAAAACCCTGTGCCATTTTCTCATCCTCACCGGAAAAGAAGAAGAGAAAGAAAGAGATGACGACCAACTTCCCTCATGCCATGCAAATGTTCCCTCACCCTCCTCCGTCCTCTTATCAATATGGAAATGCCTTGGTGACGCAGAGGAGGCCACACAGAGAAGAGGATGAAAAAGAAGAAAAGAAGAAGGGAGAGGAGGAGGGGGCAGTGGTGTAGGTAGAGGAGGAGGAGGAGGCAGAATCGAAGTAGGAAGAGAAGGATGGAAGGGAAACGAAAGAATATAGAAAAAAAATGAGTACGAAGAAGATAACGAGTGGAAGGGAATAGTATAGGAAAAAGAAGACACGAAGTATTGCAATTGCGATGCGAGGTAAAAGTTGGCATGAAGGTTAGGAGACACGAAAAAAGCGAGAGAGAAAGAGAGAGAGAGAGAGAGAGAGAGAGAGAGAGAGAGAGAGAGAGAGGAGGAGAGAGGAGAGAGAGAGAGAGAGAGAGAGAGAGAGGAGAGAGAGAGAGAGAGAGAGAGAGAGAGAGAGAGAGAAGAGAGAGAGAGAAAGAGAGAGAGAGAGAGAGAGAGAGAGAGAGGGAGGGGAGGGAGAGGGCACACACACACACGACGTCCCTAACAAAAAAAACAGAAAAAGAGGGATGGAGGGAGACGACTTGGGGACTCATTTGAATATGACGAATGGCCGGGAAAGAAGACGACTTTGCAATGACGCTTCTTTCAAGTCTTATCCGCGATCCAAACACCAGGGCATAAACACCAAGCCTTACGGTGAATATGTAAAGGTTCTGCTTGGTGCTGTGATGCTCCTTTGTTCTGTTATGCTCTCTTATTTCTCTCCCTCATTCTATTTTAGGCGAAGATAGAAGTGGTTAAAGATTTATTTTTTTAGGGGTGGTTGGGGTTTAGGATTTAGGAAGAGGAGGCGAGTTTGATGTACAGTTTCAGTTTTGTTTGATGGATGGGAGGAAGGAAATCTATGCCTACCTATCAATCAATGCATTTTTCTGATAGCTTGTGATGTATGCCTATCCTCGCCCTCCCTCCCTCAGTCTTCTTTTATCGTCATGGTTTCTTCATTCTCCTTCTTTCCTTTCTCGCTTTCTTTCTACATTTTCTTTATCTATCCCTAACAGTGTTTACCTATCCATTTCTCGACTCATAATTCGTAAGGGAATGACGTTACTAAAAAAAACGTTACTCAAAAAGAAAAAGAAATATACTCGTTCTCATATAATAGCTGAGTTTTGATATTTTCTCGAACGGGTTTTCGGACGCCGTCAAATATTATCTAAATTGCAAATCAGGATGGCGCTTCTCTGGGAATTCGAGTGTAATCGAGTCCTGTGTATTAGTTTGGGGAGGGCGGAGGTGGGTAGACTGGAGGGGGGATGGGATGGTTGGAGAAAAATGAAGGGAGAGAGAGTGAGAGAGTGAAGAGGGAAATATAGTCAATATAATACCAATATGGACAGTAAGGGAATAATGAAAGAGAGGAGGAAGAAAAACAGAGGGTGATTTAAGAAGACCGAGGAACAGTGAGATGGTTTAGTAGACGGTATTTTTTTCCATTGCAGAAAAAAAACTATAATATTCAAATAACATTAGTAGTGGTATTTCAATGTTTGCTGACCCTTTAGTTGACGAAAAGATATGAGTATTCCTTTACAAAGAGTTACCTACCAATCTAACATCAGTAGAATTTACATTACTACGGAAAGACACATTCTGACATATTGATTGTTGGCTGAGAGGACGGCAATACCCTTAACTTATGGCAGTCTCCAAAAAGATAACACACCCGTGCATATTCAACCCATTCCGAAAAAGATGTGACCTTGACGCTTGCAACTAATTAGTCATAAAACATATAATTATGAACGCAAAAGTAATAAATCACGACTATAACAGTTATGTCCACCATCAGGAAACCCTTACAACCAGCCATAAAAAAGCAGATAAGGGAGTTTCCTGCTATATTTATGAACCACATGTTACTATGGGGAATACTGCTGATACTCCCAACCAATGATACCATACGTGGATGAACAGGTGATGGACCATTAAAAAAAAAATCAACCTGTTTGAGATTCAAGGGACGACTATTATAAACAAATGGAAAAAACAACTTTTGTGTAGGATTAATAGAGCATTTTAACTTTGTGTGTCCCGTGAATAGCCGTCTCGGGAGTGTAGGATAAGTTGGCGGACCAGGCAGCCCACACGCGTCCTAGTCAGGGTCAGCAAGAAACAAGTGCAGAGCAACATCCGCGGTCGCTCGCCCTCGCTGGCCCCTCCCACCGACGCGACAAACAATCTAATTGGTCTAGCCATAAATCACCATCAGCCAATCAAGTGTGACCCGCTCCGTGCCGGCCAGATTAATGGCTGACCCGAATGATCTCTGTGATATGAAATTCCAATTTACTCGATAAAAGAAACAAACGCTGTTGCATGGCGCGACGCGACTCCCCGAATTCATTATATTACTCCGGCAATATTGTTGGGTGAAAGCTGGGAATTCTGTTTTGATTATGTCCATGTTAGGAATCTGCCTTATTTGCTTGTGTGTGTGTGTGTGTGTGTGTGTGTGTGTGTGTGTGTGTGTGTGTGTGTGTGTGTGTGTGTGTGTGTGTGTGTGTGTGTGTGTGTGTGTGTGTGTGTGTGTGTGTGTGTGTGTGTGTGTGTGTGTGTGTGTGTGTGTGTGTGTACAGATAGCATACACGCACACATAAGACACACACACACACACATACAACACACACACAAAGCTCTTTTCCTAAGCATATCTATCCACCACCTTAAGTCTCCTCTTGCATCAACATCTCATTTTCTCTCCTCCTCTTCTTACTCCATCCCCTGTCCTTCCTCCTCCTCCTCCTCCTCCTCCTCCTCCTCCTCCTCCTCCTCCTCCTCCTCCTCCTCCTCCTCCTCCTCCTCCTCCACGTGCCGGTCTGATGAGATACTCACAACCATCATAATCTTGTGAGCATCGTCCTCGTCTGACACCGCTATGCATCAAGGGCACGAGGGAAGAGTCGCCCTCCTAGGCACTGACTGATGGCCCAGATTGTATCCACTGTCTGATTACCGTTTTTGTTTGTACATTAGGTGATGAAGGAAGTGTTGCACGTGGCACTAGTCTCTGGCACTCTACCTTGGGAAGAGTGCCAGCTTTGGGGGTAGTTCTTTGTGTGTGTGTGTGTGTGTGTGTGTGTGTGTGTGTGTGTGTGTGTGTGTGTGTGTGTGTGTGTGTGTGTGTGTGTGTGTGTGTGTGTGTGTGTGTGTGTGTGTGTGTGTGTGTGTTTTGATGTGGGTATTTGCAACTCTCCTCTGTCTTGTGTGTTGTTACATTATACAATCGCTTTAAGTTTGTGTGTTATCTACCTCCTCTCACTCATTATCTCTTTCTCTATCTCTCTCTCTCTCTCTCTCTCTCTCTCTCTCTCTCTCTCTCTCTCCTCTCCTCTCTCTCTCTCTCTCTCTCTCTCTCTCTCTCTCTCGCTCTCTTTTACACATGAAGTTCATAGTTCAAAATACAAAAAAAAACACAAGGTCACTCACCCTTCGCCACTGCTATACGTTTAGGCAGACTTAACATTCCATCCTGAGTCCCATTAACGCGGTGGAGCGCTTTATTTCGTGTTCTTTATAAAGGCAATATGTATTCCAATTAAAATTAACGACGCAACATACAACAATACCTGCATCAAAGCGTTGCAATACAGCGTCGCCGAACACTGTGTGCGTGAGGAACACTAAACTACTTCCGGGTTAAAGAGAGAGAAAAAAATAACACTCCTAATTATCGGACGAGATACACAGAGCCTTTCAATTTGCAGGACACGTCAGGAGGGATCTGTCACCGTCAGCCTGCGCCGCGTGTGAGTGTGAGAGCCGCGACCTGCGTGTGTTTCGCTTTGTTATTGTCAGTGTGTGTGTGTGTGGGGGGGGGGGGGGGGGGGGGGGAGGGAGGGAGGAGAGAGGAGAGAGAGAGAGAGAGAGAGGAGAGAGAGAGAGAGAGAGGAGAGAGAGAGAGAGAGAGAGAGAGGAGAGAGAGAGAGAGAAGAGAGAGAGAGAGAGAGAGAGAGAGAGAGAGAGAGGAGAGAGAGAGAGAGAGAGAGAGAGAGAGAGAGAGAGAGAGAGAGAGAGAGAGAGAGAGAGAGAGAGAGAGAGAGAGAGAAATACCCATCCCTTCACATAAACTACCAAGGGGGTAAATAGGGTCTAAAGACACTCCCAATTCCACTACAATATTTTCCTAAGACTTTTATTATCCTTCACGGCACCTCCACTCCTCCTTTCCTGACGCCATTATGACTCGTGATGTGGCGTAATGAGAAGCGTCAAGACCCGGCTTAAAGGCGGTGTTAAACAAAAAGGGGGATTGAGGCAAGCGAAGAGGTCGAGTCGAGGCAGCGCTGATAGGGTGAAATCCGCGGAAATGAATTGGCGAGACGACAGGTGTGGACGTGCGTGTTTGTGAGGTGATTTCCCCTTACCTGTCAGGGATGTGTAGGCATTACGAGGGATATCAAGTTGAGGCAGACATGGCACGGCAGTTTGGAATATCACGCAGTACAAACAGACAGTATATATAGTCGATGCAAAAAATGTATTATCAAAAAGTATATGTATTAAAAAAATATACATGATCAGAGTTTTTTAGTTGCATTATTCTATTACAAGCGAATGAACTGTGAAAATACTCTCATTGTACACAAGATGTGGTTGTAATACAAGTGATTTGGTTAAGAAGCTACTGACGAGGGATACGAACGCGGGTGTTTTCGAGGTGCTGAGGTCGTGTAAGGGGAGTCAATGGAGCCTCATGTGATGGTGGTTCGGCGATAATGCGACACACAACGAGGGATTTCTGAGTAGAATCCTGCTATCAGGGCGGGTGTTTGTGGTTCTTATAGTATGATTTCTTCTGGGATTTCTGTTCATAAGTAAACATGATGGGTGTTTTAAAATTCTGAGTGAATGCTTTATCACACTCTAAGAGAAGGTTGAAGATAAATTGACTCATGTGCTAGGTAAGTATGCCCCAGGCTGCAAAAAATACACTATTCTTTTAACTAATGAAGAATTTAAATAAACCTGGCTGAATATAGTTTAAAGCCATCCCAGGGATGACCTTAACCTTTCCTGAAGATTTAGTTGAATTTAGGACAGAAATGACGGAACCTTAGCCGGACAGACTGAAATTCTGTGAATTATAGTAAGAAAGTCTGCGGTAACATTTTGCCACTTTTAACTTACTTCGTAGACTTTTATGCAATATTATTATAAGTTATTATTATTATTATTGTTATTATCATTATTATAATTATGATTATATAATTATTATTGTTAATGATAGTATTAATATTGCTTTTTTTTATATATTGTTGCAATTGTTATTACAAATAATATACTATTATCGAAATTACCATTTTTTTCATTATTATATCATTATTTTTATTGCAGCAAATGGCAAACCCATAACTGTACAGACAAACGGACGTACGGACGGACAAACAGACGGACAGTCGGTGCATTATAGTAAGATTATTGCTAAACTCAATATCATTATCATTATTACTATTATCATGAACTTTATCAAGGCATTTACCTAGGTTTGAACCCATCAGTAAATCCATGTATCTTTTTTATGAAGGCAATCACTAGAAAGTAAATTGCATTTGAAATCTGAAGAAAAAAAAATTAAGATATTGTACTTGCACTTAAACTGTTGGGAAAAGAGACATTTACTCCATCGAGCTGGGAGACATACGGTCATCTCGAAGACACAAAAATCTTCATCATTAACACATTAACCACCTCATTTTTTCACATACATCTCCGCAGCGAGGCATTTCAGGAGCAAGATTCCGCCCGGTCGAGGCTGCAAACAGGATTGATTCGTTCCTCACACAACCTTATTCGCTCCGCAGGTCGTAAGTAATCGACGGATATACATAAAAAATCACCTCACTTCATCAACCTTTGACCGTCTATCCAATGTCTGTCGATATTGGATGCAGTAACCATGGCAACGGGAGGCTGGACAGATGCCATTGATCTCCACCTTACAAGACGTCTTGGCAACCGCTGTCAAGGGGGGAAAGGGGAAGGGAGGGGGAAAAGGAAGGAAAAGAAAAGGGGAGGGAGGGAGAGGAATGAGGTCATGAGGAAAAAAATGGGAAGAGATGAAGATGGAGGGAGAGAAGCGGAGGAGGAAGGAAGCTCCGTTCACCGGGATTTACGTAAAAAATAATGGAAGATGCCCCTGAAAAAAAGGCGAATGACCTGTTTCCTTTCGCCCATGAAATAAGTTGATGAACGAGAGTGGTGGTGGTGGTGATGGTGGTGGTGGTTGGAGAGCAGTTCTTATAATGACGACTTACTGACGTGTCTTTCTTTTTTTATACACATTTAGTAGCCGGAAAGCTCACATGATTAATATCAAAATACATTTTTCAAACGCAATTTGTATGGTGGTGTTTATGCGTTTATGCCTTAATTCTCCATATGGCATGCACTATAAACATTTCTAGAAGATAGTGACTATTATGAAATTGTTGATATTATTTCTCTCATACAATACATACCTAGCTAAATGAAAAGATCGACATCTGACCATCACAACCATTAGAAACTATTTTTTTATTGGGATCAAAATTAACCCTCTTCAAGCATTGAGAGCAAAGACAAAAGACTCAGCTAAGGGAGGAAGGACCTAAGACATCTCACCTCAAACACAACATAAATCCTGACCGGCCAATTGCCTTCAGTGCCAGATGCGTTCGACTCCTGACACTCCTCACTAGATAATCAAAACGGTGGCTTGGGCGAATTTGTCTCCAAGAGGGAAGACCATGTAAAGGGAAAATATGGAAAAGGGAAGAATAATGTGACAGTGATGAGAGGAGAAGGTGGGACTGGTCAAATTAAAAAGGGTGGATAGGTGTTGATTTGGACGTGAGTGAATGAATATGAAAGGAACGGGAAGAAGAAAAAGTGAAAAGAAAATATATCTACCGAAATGAAATACAATAAAACTTAGAATGAAAGAATGGAATCAAATAAGTAAAGTTGAAGATGATCAAAGAAAAGCAATTACAGGGACAATAAAAAGACGAAACACAAAGACACAGTCGGGGAATGGAAGGAGAAAGAGAGAGATTACATCCTGCTCAGAAGGTGATGTTACAATTAAGGGAAATAGAGTGATTCATTGGCCAACAGGGAACGCGTCTCCCCTTCAGTAAGAGGGAAGACTAGTGTTAATTATCTAAGAAACACACACGGGACGATGCAACACCTCAGAGTCGGAGGTGTTGCGGCTGTTGATGATACAAGTGATGAACGAGTTTGCAGTATCGCGAAAACCTAATGAACGACGAGGAGTTGAGACGCATCCATCACGTCAGTAACTTGGCGTAATAAGCAGGAAGTGAGATGGAAACAAAGGAGAGAGAGAGCAAAGACTGAATGCTAATAATAATACATAGGTAAGATTATCACGAGAACTTGTATTGTCATGATGCAGGTTATTCCAAGGAGTGAGGAGGCTGACATCTCTGAATGAAAAATAAACCCTAATAAAAATCAAGAGAATGATACACTAAACAAATTATAAAACATCTAACAATATGAATAAAGTAACGAAAATTAGTAGAAACCAAAAGAATTTCATGAACACACGAGTGAAAATAGCATAAAAAAGTCAGAAAAAAAGACTCCTCTCCTTTCCTCCTCCTTCCTTCATTTCCCAATCCCTGGCAAGTCTTACCACGCCACTCCTGCAAGACATTCAACTCCCATCACAAACTCGCTGAAGAAGTTGCGGGAGCCATACCATAGTGTGATTAAGATGGGACTTTGGGCGTAGTGTTAACCCCGAGGGATCGTGAAGCCATAAATTATAACTAACCCACACTGCTTTCCTTCTCCTTCTCCTTGTCTCCTTGTTCTTGTTCTTCCTCCTCCTCTCTTTCCCTCCTCCTTCTCCTCCTCCTTGTACTTATTCCTAGCAGTCTTCTGTTTCCTCTCTTGCAACTACCTCCTTCGCTATCTTCTTATTTTTTCCATATCCACCATTTTAATTCAATCTCTCTCTCTCTCTCTCTCTCTCTCTCTCTCTCTCTCTCTCTCCTCTCTCTCTCTCTCTCTCTTCTCTCTCTCTCTCTCTCTCTCTCTCTCTCTCTCTCTCTCTCTTCTCTTCTCTCTCTCTCTCTCTCTCTCTCTCTCTCTCTCTCTCTCTCTCTCTCTCTCTCTCTCTCACCAACTTGTTCAACTATTTTTTTTACTCCTTTTAAAACTTCATCCTCCCTTAATCTCTAGCGTCAGACGTCCGTAAACAAGTTATTAAGTGTAATTTTAACGCCCTGGAGCTCCTTCCTTAAAAAAAAGTTGAGCTGAAATTACTTATGAACTCACGTTTTCACTAATACAGGAAACTTATTAATCTCGCACGTACATGTACACTGGGAAACACACACACACACACACAGATCTCTCTCTCTCTCTCTCTCTCTCTCTCTCTCTCTCTCTCTCTCTCTCTCTCTCTCTCTCTCTCTCTCTCTCTCTCTCTCTCTCTCTCTCTCTCTCTCTCTCTCTCTCTCTCTCTCTCTCTCTCTCTCTCTCTCCCCTTTCCCTTCCCTAACTCCCTATCCCCACTTTCAGCATTATGATTTATGAAGTTTAATTAAAAATGTATAGAATAATGCGCCTTTATTATTCAATGCCAACCGACGCTTTTGTGCAAGCTTACTGATATATTTCTTTCTTGACGCAAAATCGTTAATTAAACTCTCGTGCTGAAGCGAGTTACCCAGTACGTTCGCCTGTTCTCAAATAACATCACATTATAGTTACCTTAACCATATCAAAGTGGATTAAACTCTGTTTTTTATATTCATGTGTCTGTCAGCCATAATGATAGACTACTATATCCTTGGATTTTTCAAAGATCAATTTTCTAGTAGTCAAGTTTTTTCTATACTTTTGTTACTGCAAAGTAAAAACATACATAAGTATATCTCAAAGTTTCTTCATAAGTATTACCTTAACACAAATTACATCTTTATTACCTAGTGTGTATAAACCTACCATCTCTTCTTTTTCCACTATATTTTTTTTCTGTTACTCCTTAATAACCTCTTTTGGCTTAAAACAACTTGCACTACTACTGGTGCTGCCTAGAATTATGTGAAAGTATGTATTAGTATATCCCTGTAGTAATAACAAAATACGTTATGTTATAATGGACAATACTCAAACACACTATAGCGTTTCTTAAAATACAAATTAGATTTTCATAACACATGCCCAGAGGTCGAAGGAGAGAGACACGGAGCTGACGAGAATTAATATTAGCACTGCGGAACGGAAATAGATTGAGTGTTGAGGGGGAGCGCTGCCAGACAGGTCGTGTTCTGACGGGACTGAGCAGGATGGGTCTTCCATCTCTCCTGCAAGCCGAGAGGTGTGGAGAGATTGTGCCAGGCGTTGCGTCCACAGATTTGTAACCAATTATTTCCTAGTACTCGAATAATTGTTGCAGTATTTTAGCACATCTTAATGGGTTCCTCGCTCGCCTGATACTACGGCCTCTTTAACACTTGGGTCTGTAGTTTATTAATGATGAAATGTTGTGCTGATTAAGAAGTATAATATTCTCCCTGTCTGCATTGTAGGACAGTGTGCAAACTAATGGCAGGAGGCGCCTACAAGGTCATCAAGGAAGTTTTCGTTTTGTCATTAATTAATATAGAATTACGCTTTATACACATTTCCTAAGGCAATAAACCAATTTTATATACATATATGCAAACATATACGTGCACACACACACACACACACACACACACACACACCACACACACACACACACACACACACACACACAAACACACACACGCAGTCAGACAAAAAATGTAGCGTGAGATCGAAAAGGATCTCAAACCCACCGGATCCTCATTCCACTCGGTACAACCCGCGGCTGACCTCCCTAACGCCTCACTACCGCGGCGTCCTCCAGGAGTTTTTGTTCCTCCACAGTTTCGGCGCTTCTTTATGCAACACTCTCGCCTCCTGCGTGCCTTGCCCCGCCGCCACGCAGCGCCGACCGTTCTCTCCCCGACAGGAATGACACCGAGTAAACGTGCTCACAAAGGAAGAGATGAGTTTGAATGAAATTGTGTTCATTCGTGGTTCTCGGACACCGCAGAAAGGACGGCGCTGATTGGTTAGCGGCCGCCGTAAATCAGGCGCACGTCATGTTGTGTGAAAATTACGAGGTCTCAGGCCATTCGTCAAAATGTCCGGGTACCCGCTCTCTGGCACGATACCCAGCCCGCGCCCTGGCCAGCGGGGAGGGCACGTAGGGCGGCGTGGCTTGGTGGCAGCAGCCGAGCCTCAGCACCCTTACACGCATTGTTCGTTCCTCCTATATTTCCTACATATCATATTTAATTTTCCCTCAATTCAGACAATAATTCAAACAATTATATCACTGTAGGTAAAAATGTATCTTGCCTTAATATTCGTACACGTACATTCTCTGGTTAACTTCCATTCCCTCCCTCAATTTTCTCTTCTCACCTACACTCATCTAAGATCATTTTCGGCCTCATCCTAAGCAAATTCTCGGTCTCATCATGCGGATCATACCTTTCTCCTTCTTACTTCTTTTATATAGCTTATACTTTCGCTTGCCTTCCTTCACTCTTCTTCCTCCACCTTCTCCTCCATCTTCTGCTGCTGCTCCTCCGCTACCTCTGGGTCTCCCCCGCCGCCAAATGGAGCGAGGTGTGTGGAGTCGAGCGGCAATCTGCGGGCGGGCCCAAGGGACTCCGCCACCCAGATTGCTTCAGGCGACGGAAATTAGCTAAGGGACAGGCCCTCTGAGGCTCAGCGGGGCTCCGTCAGGATGCTCCGCCTTCTCCTAACTTTTTCATCCCTCTCCTTTACCGATATTTTCTTTCATTTTCCTTAAGAGTATACTACGATGACGTGTGATTTTGTGAGCAATTTACTCTTTTTTTCTGTATAATTCCTATTTTCATATCGGTCACTACATTACTCCCCCAAAAATGTGAAGACTATTTCCTTATGAACACAAAACAACGGAAGTACCTACATCATAATCTCCCACGTTTTCCTTTTCTTCCCTCCCTCCACTACTCACGCCGTACAAGCATCACTGCGCGCACTTCCTCGTCCCTCCCTGGGTAAAGGAGGACAGGAAGGCAGTTTATACAAGGGCTAATGATGTATTGGTGGAGTGGCTCGTCTTTTCCTTATCTCTCGCCTTCACCTTAATGGCACTATGCACTTCTGGGCCATCCCGCCGCTAGGATAACACCCAATAAACCACAGCCACTTCTTGTATTCTTTATTTATTACTGTATTACCTCAATGCGTCAGTTATTGCCGGGAAAGGAGAAAAGAAGAGTTATGGAGGTTAAATGTTCGCTTCATGGGCTTCCGTTTATCTGCAAGACTGCCGCGTGGCCACTCCAGCTCCAATCCTCTATGAATAAGCTCTTGTCTTCCTCACCAACGCGGCGATAATCATAGTAGAACAGGAGGATTATAATGACTTCCTGTGTCTGGGTAGATTTATGCCTACGAGCTTCTTTATCGTTTTTATGCGAAATTTTATCAAGCATTTGGAGATCCATGAAGACCTGGTCAGAAGGTGCTTTCGAAACAACGGGTCGTAAAGTTTCTATTTTCTCCTCCTTTTTAGTCGTTAGAAGGGGTCGGGAAGGGAGGGAATGGTGTACATCCTAAAGAGTAGTTAAGACAAATACTTGACTATATTACCGGATACAACTCCTTGGCTTAAGTTATCTTTAAAGGCATATTCATGGGCAATTATGAATGAAACTACATGTGGGAAGTCATGAAAAATATCTTAATGGTTCTTTGGCTCCGGTTGGCAAAGTGAAGTGCTTCGCTTTGTATATATGGTCCTGTGCATAAAAATAGTCTCTCTCTCTCTCTCTCTCTCTCTCTCTCTCTCTCTCTCTCTCTCTCTCTCTCTTCATGAGGTGAGTGCATCTCTTCAGTATTCCCTAAGATTACGCGGTTACTGAGCTAAAGTCGGGATGTAATTACGTTATCAAATATCCTGTCGAGCCTTGCGAAGAACGCGTAGTACACAAGAGAGAGAGAGAGAGAGAGAGAGAGAGAGAGAGAGAGAGAGAGAGAGAGAGAGAGAGAGAGAGAGAGAGAGAGAGAGTGTGAAGGTGAAGAGTTTGGGCCTCTGGGAATTACAAGGGCCGGCGTGAAAGAAAATGGGATGGAAGGTTTCTGGAAAAGGTTTAAAATGTACGTTGATGTTGAGGGATTGAGATGAATAAGTAGGTGGGACAGAGGCTCATGGGGATGGATGTAGAAAGATTGAGACGCCGGGGTTGGGAGAGACGGGGGCAGGTCGGGGCAGAGAACCGGTAGTGAAGGAAAGAAACAAGTTAAGTGAAAAAAGGACGAATGAAGATAAGAGCTAGGATGGAGAATAGACAAAGAGAAGGACATGGAAAGAGATAAATCTAGTAAATGAGTTAAGTGAAGGGTAAGACCGTGAGGCAGAAGTAAAAGTTAGAAAAGATTGTTGGACCAACACAAAGAACATGTGAAAATAAGTCTTGGAGAGATGAACTGTTTGAAAAAAGGGTTAGAAGAAAAAGAAAGAGTGATGTATAAGCAAAAAATGATAGCGACATGAAAACAACATGAGGAAGAACCGCCTGAAGAAGACGAAGAAGGAAGAGGAGGTCGCTCTGGACCGTGTGAAGACGGTGCAATTCTTCGAGGCACAGGGCACTACAGACCCAGAGGTAATGGTGACTGGAATGACCCAATCAGGTGAGGCGGGGCGGCTGGAGATTCTTGCTTCCCCTCCGGACCTTGAGAACTCTGATAAAAATCCCAAAACTAATACAAGATTTTGCCGCGGCGCCTCGTCTAATTACCCAGACGTAATAGGGACGCTGGTCTCTCGAGGAAGGAACTTGTGGCCGCCTCTCCAGACTTTGAGGAGCTTGGGGCCTCGGAGGTCTCCAGCCGGCATGATGGAGGAGAGGTGAGGCCGGAGAAGGGCTGGGCGAAGGAAGATTGGAGACTCAGAGGTAAGGAAGGACAAGGGTGAGGAGGAGGAAAAGGAGGCAAAGGAGCGAAGGAAAACAAGGGGGAAGAGGAGGAGTGGGAGGAGGAGGAGGAAGGCTACGTGGAGGGGGAAGATATAAAGTTGAAGGAATAGCAAAGTTCCCTAAGTGGGTTGGGATGGTGAATACTGTTGAACTCAGAATTAAATGACTGGACATGACTTCAAATATTTGAGAGACTAAAAATCATGCTCCTTTATTATGAAAAGAACATCGATAGAATTGGTGCGGCTAAAGTGACATGCACTGCTAATTCGATCGTAATTGAAAGAAAAAGAACTAAATATAACGAAAATCTGTAAATATACAAATGCACAATATTATAGATAAGATAAGATACTTTGATCCTATCTAGACACTTTGCAAGTACCAACTACAAGGTTATTGACTATACAAAGCGCCACCACGCTAGGACGAACTTGGTGGGCTCGAACCGCTGACCGAATGCAGGAACGCTACACGCGAGCCCGTAGCTCTACCAACCGAGCCACCCTGACGGGTACAATATTATAGAGGAATATTATATTATTACAGAAAAAACTGAAAAAAGTGATAGTGGTTCCTGAAGTAAATACAAAAACAAGACATCTTAAGAGAACCGCAAAATGAAGTAGAATCTTTGCATTGACCACTCTCAGAAAATTAGCTGAGCCTTATTAAGACCGTCATGGTGCCTATAAACGTAACGCAAGGATGATCAACAACTCAAATGAAACCATAATAAACAAATGTCTATGCAGCACCAGCACCTGTAACCACACGCACCACATCCCACCACAACAAACATCCCGCAATATAAATAAATCATACACTGCAAACCCACAAAAGAAAAAAACACGAAATTACCTCACCGTCTCCCGCGCCACACACTGACGTCTGAGGTGAACAGAAGGTAAAATAAAAGTAGGATATAATACAGAGGTTGATCTTGGCTATAGTTGCAAGGTGGAGGACGGCGAGCGATTGTTTGTGAATCCTTGATGTGGCAAGTAATGAGGGCGGAATCTCCCTCCGGTAATCACCATTTATCAGCCTCTCATGATAGACGACCTTCCTTTCTCCCCTCCTCCTTCTCCTAGTCCTTCTCCACCTCTTCCTCCTCCTCCTCCTCGCTGCCATTTCAAGTCTCCTTAAGATGGGAGGTTCTAGATAATTATATTGGTCATCTTCCTTTTGAATATAAGGGCCAATTTTTTAGGTTAGGTTAGGTTAGGTTAGGTTAGGTTAGCTTGAGGTTAGCTTAGGTTGAGGTTAGGTTAGGTTAGGTTGAGGTTGGGTTAGGTTAAGGTTGAGGTTTGGTTAGGTTAGGTTGAGGTTAGGTTAGGTTAGGTTGAAGTTTAGGTTAGGTTAGGTTAGGTTGAGGTCGAGGTTGACCTCAACCTCGAACTTGGTCACCCTCGACCTCAACCTAACCTAACCTCAACCGTAACCTAACCTAACCTAACCGAACCTAACCTAACCTAACCTAACCTAACCTAATCTCTCTCTCTCTCTCTCTCTCTCTCTCTCTCTCTAACTCACGGAAACACAAGCAAAAACGCCACTCATTTCTTTCCTCACTCACTTAACATGTTTTCTTCCCCTTCCCCGAGAAAACAAAAAATAAATAAGAAGGATGATCATAGAGCTCTTCTGTACACTAGTCCTATAATTTTTCCTCACCGCCGCTTGTCACACTTCTCATTCCCCCGCCTGAGTCATCACCATCCATCAAGGGCGTCACGAGGCACCCACTAAATAGACCCATTGGTAAGGTGCACCCCCCTCTTCCTCCCCCCCTTCCTCTAACTCCCTTATCGCCTTCGTCAGGTTGCGTGTCCAACTGGAAGGTTGTTAGGGAAAGGAAAGCCATTTTACTAATTTGAGGTGCGCGCCATCCATCAGCGCATCCGTCGGGGAGCTTCATACAGTTGCTGAGTGATTGGTGGGGGGACGTGCATATTTGGGCTTCTATTTTTTTTTCTCTCTCTCTAAGTGAAATAGATGAAACAATGATTATGAAAAGAAAAGCAGCAAGAGAAATAGGGAAGTAATAATGAAAACATACAGGAAAAAGAAAAAGGAAGGCGTCGGTGGTCGTGTGAAAATACAGTTATGCAATTTTTTTTTTTTTAAGAAAACATGTCCGTTCCAACTTAACTTTTCAATATCAACTCTCTGCAAGTTCTATTTTCCTTAAAGTTTTCTTCACTGTTACGTATAACGAAGAAAATAATAAACCTTGTCACAAACCACGCCTTGCAATTAACTCCGCATCAAGACTTTTACCTGTCATACAATTAGCTTCATTTTACCTGCGACATCACGGCAGCCATGATGGGCCACCGGAGACATCTATCATCCGTCAAGCTAACTATTATCCAGCGAAGACCCTGCAGGAGGAACACCCGTCTAACGCGGACAGAATAAGAAACAAAAGGAATTAGGTGCCACTTCTTTAAAAAATCATTGTATATGAGGGAGGAACACAGCCCAAGGAGACTCCTGCCGAGGTGGACGGGTGTTGTCTGGGCGGCTTAATTGTTTCCAAGGGGCGGACATGCAAGCAAAAGGGCGGAGGGGCGGAGAGCATGAGGCCAATTCATACGCGAACCTCCTAGTGGGTGAAAAATATATCAAAACCTGGTGATAATGAGCTTTAGGGGACTGACCGCGTTCGAACCTTTGCTCAGACCCTCGACTTCTACCTGAATCTTCAAAGCTGCAAATTACGTTACCTCCTCTTGCAACTAAATGGACAGTGACTCAATAGACAAGAAATAAGTGAGTTGTTTATATACTCAGCCAGATTAAGGTAAATAAATCAAGGTTGCATCAAAGTAGTTCAATAAGGTGAGGGTCTTCGAGGGATCGGGACTCTAGCTGGTTTATCACAGAGGCTGGTCGACCCAAGTGACATCCCTGCAGCCAGACAGCAATAATGAAAAAGACAGCCAGCGCCATCTGTCAGGCAGCGGTGAAGAGTTCATCCAGGTATAAGGTGTAATGAGAAGCACCTCGATAAACCAGGAAGTGAGAGATGTGAGTTAACGTTTTGTGCGTTGCATTTTCCTTCCTTTATGTTAGTGTTATGTAGGACTGTAGCTTCATCTATATACTTAAAAAATATTTGCACCTGTAGGGATCTCAGTCATATAAACTTCTATCCTACATGTATCTCTCGAACGATTTTTTGTCCTCCACTCACAAATGACGCTTAATTATTTACGCCTTGCCACACTCAGCATTTCTGATATGTATTAAAATGTATCGTTCTCTGTCCTGCCCGTGAAGCTTAATAAAACAGGAACTGCAGAAAGTATAAGTGTAGTAATGGCAATAAAAGGAGGAGTTTCGTCACAACCTTGCTACCTACACATCACTGCTTACACCATAAAAGGCAATCACATCACCATAACGGCACTCATAAATCCTGACAAACAGTATAAAAGCCATTAATGTTGTTGAGAAAGAAAAAAAAAGTCGCACCAAACATAAAAGTAGCGACAAGTAAACTGTCAACAAAAGATTCAGGTCCACAATGCTTTGGAGGCCGGTAACGTATGACACCAATCGACGCTTGCCTTGTGATGTCACGCTTGACAGTTGCATGCACGACGGTCATCAAACGACAACAACCCCCGCCCCTTTCACTACTACCACGACCACCATCAACCTGCCTTCCACCCCTCCACCACCACCACTTCCTATACTCCACTCTCCTGCCTTCGACCCTTTCATCCACCTTTCCTTCCTTGTCAAGTCAACACCTCCCTTTATCCTACAACAGCCACCTCAACACCACTCTCTGCCCCCCTTCGCCCCCCCATCCTTTTTATTCTACCTTCCTGCACTAATTCCACTTCATCTGACCACACAATCGTGATATAATGTATACGTCTTATATTTTCAGTGTTTTAGAAAGTTGCATCGACATGTAAGTCATATAAGAGAGAGAGAGAGAGAGAGAGAGAGAGAGAGAGAGAGAGAGAGAGAGAGAGAGAGAGAGAGAGAGAGAGAGAGAGAGAGAGAGAGAGAGAGAGAGAGAGAGAGAGAGAGAGAGAGAGAGAGAGAGAGAGAGAGAGAGAGAGAGAGAGAGAGAGAGAGAGAGAGAGAGAGAGAGAGAGAGAGAGAGAGAGAGAGAGAGAGAGAGAGAGAGAGAGAGGGCAAGATTTCTTAACAAAAAAAACCAAAAAAAACATATAATCCACAACCAAATATAATAAACTTTCTAAAACTTTCACCTAACAGCCTTTCATCCTTTTAGAGCGAGAATAACTTGTGGATTATAAAACAAGAGGCAACGGGTTATAAGATGAATTATGGAAACGCACACTGGACGAACCCTGAGTAACAACGAACAAAGGTGTATTAATAAAGGGAAAGGGGACACGGGGGTCTGTCTGCCTTGCTCTTCCACAAACGCAACCTTCGCACCCCAGACCTCGCGTGCACCCTCGTAATCTCCCTCCAGCCCGCCAAGCCATTAGGTGGACACGAAGCATAATCAAAGTTCCCAAGATATATAAAATTAATACAATAAATAAGAAGAGTTCCTAGTTCATTTTTCCGAGGCCGTTAATCACACAGACTGCAATTCTTTCGTAATGACAACAGCTGACTGACGGACCATTCTTTGATGAAATTATGGCTGTCACGAATCTTATTTTCTTAGTGATGTGATGGAAGATAGTAATACAAAAAACGCGAAGTCCAGACGGTCCTGTAGGCAACTCTATGTGAACTCAATGTCTTAAGCGTGGTGGGAGGGGTGAGTCAAGGGGGAGCAGCTTATATGACTAGGGACTGGCTATTTAAATTCTCGAGTTACTCCAAGCAAGAATTATGATTTTTTTCTCCGGCACGAAAATTTCTGACTAGGGATGATAATACACTGTGGTGAACCTGCCTGGCCTGGGTAAACATTGTAATCTTGCATTATTTATATACGCACCTCCTTCATTTCCTTGCCGTTGAGACAAGAAACTCTCCTTGAAACCTGACTTATAACTACATTTTAATGACAACTGTTATTGGGATATTTATGATGATGGAAACCTCTGGGAGTTTAAGCGTCCCTCTATTTTTTGTGCATTAGAAAAAAATTAAGACGTGTGTGTGTGTGTGTGTGTGTGTGTGTGTGTGTGTGTGTGTGTGTGTGTGTGTGTGTGTGTGTGTGTGTGTGTATTCATCTAGTTGTATTTTACAGGGCCTGAGCAACGCTCGTATGGCCCCGTCTCCATATCAACATTTTTTAAATTTTATCATTCATCCTCAGTGCTTAGTGTTGGCCGAAGCCAGCACCCCGGGATGTGGGTCACAAACCCCCGGCTAACACCCGGTACCCATTCACTGCTGGGTGAACAGGGGCTCGGGTTTTAAGAAGAACCCGAGTTTTAAGTTTTAAGTCTTCGCTCCGCCCGGGGATCGAACCCGGGACTTCTCGGTTGTGAGCCGAGCGTGCTATCCCTTACACTACGGAGTTCCCCCTTTGTGTGTGTGTGTGTGTGTGTGTGTGTGTGTGTGTGTGTGTGTGTGTGTGTGTGTGTGTGTTGAATCGGGATATATTTCCATCTACATGTATTTTTCCACCTCTATTCCCGCCCATTTATCAGTCCCAAAAGATAAACAAGCGACGCGTCATCTGTATACGAAAAAGCTACAAAAAATAAACAACAATTTGTAGCCTAATAAAGGAAAAAATATATATACACTAAAACTAGATAACATTCCCTTGCCTCACACATACATGCAAATTGAGGTCATAGGGGTGAAGGGGTGATCTGGTGGGGGGAGGGGGAGAGAGGAAACCTGTACGTGCCTGTGGGTCATGCACTATACACTACCTCCCCTTACCCCCTCTTCCCCTATGTAAAAAGAAAGTAAACAAACATACCGTTGTAGCTTTACGTGTTGGACGACGATAAGTGGATGATATGCCAAACACCAGTGGATGAGAAAGTACATCGTGTGGATTAGGTGTGCAGGTATATTAGCTTCCACACAACTGTAAGATAAAAGAAAACAATGAAAATCAAAGCACAATCGAAAATACAGGACAAAGAGGAATAATATATGAAATAAAACACGTTTTCCATTCCTGCCCAAAAGAAAAGGGTACTGCACATAAAAAAAAGCTTTGGCAAACCAAAAATGGGGAAAAATCGTGACAGAGTAAACTAATGGGTCTCTCTCTCTCTCTCTCTCTCTCTCTCTCTCTCTCTCTCTCTCTCTCTCTCTCTCTCTCTCTCTCTCTCTCTCTCTCTCTCTCTCTCTCAGGCTGCCTTCCTCGTCGAATCGTGACTAATAGCCGAGAATTCGTCAAGATTCGCGGAGCTGATTTGACTCAGAACTCAAAACAAAATTCCCCTCACGTGCACTCCAGAATGAAAATCCACTCAATCCATTTTTCCATAGGGAGCAAGAGTGAGGCATTGATCATGATTTACGTTGTGAGTGGTTTGGAGGAGGAGGAGGAGGAGGAGGAGGAGGAGGAGGAGGAGGAGGAGGAGGAGGAGGAGGAGGAGGAGGAGGAGGAGGAGGAAGAGGCTGGCAAAGGAGGAGGTTGGCAAGGGAGAAGGTGGAAGAGAAGATGGTGAGAGAGGAGGTTTGGGAAGAAAAGGAAGACGAAGAGGAGAAGGAAGAAGAGGATGAAATGGTGGGGTTAGATGGGGGGTAGAGGGGGGGGGGGGCTGGAGGGAACCAAGAGATACTCATGACGATGAAAATGATAATGAAGATGACCACTAACTTATGGATGAAGATAGTAAGGTCGTGGTCTGTCATGATGATAACCCGGAGTCTTTATCAAGCTGTGGATGATGGAGATGATAGTTAAGGGAACAAGACTTTGGTAGAAATGAGCAGCTGTGACGGTGGCGACGTCTAAGGTGATGTTTCTATCGAGATAATGATGATGGTGATGATAACAATGGTGATGAGGGCTGGAGCGTTAGACAGATGGTGATGGCGGTAGCTTAGCAGAGACTGAGGTGGGGACAGAGGGGGGAGGAGGAGGAGAAGGAGGGTGGGGGGTTGATATCTCAGACTAA
>JACEEZ010021809.1:402500-452500 GCA_016584305.1 Chionoecetes opilio | reverse complement strand
AATTTATTGATATGTTAATGATTTACGTACGAGCTAGTTGTTGATTCATCATATTTTATCAAAATAACAATGTAACCATGCTAAATACAACGTACGCTTAGTGAGTTGTTACGGATTCGAAAGGTTGTAGGATTGTAAAATATCACTGCATCATTTAAAATCATAAACAAAGCTACTGAGGCCAGAGATTAATACTGCCCTGGGTGGCGTGGGGCGGCGTGGGGGCGTGTGGGTGCGTGTGTGTGGTAGCTACTCAGCCGCTGCTTCACATGACGCGCCTCAGGGTATGTGTTCTCTTTTTTTATTACCTACAAAGTACAAAACAGAGGCCACTCCCGGCGCGAGGCCTGGGAGTGTACCCTCTGTGCCGTGGACACATTCCGGGGCCACTGGAGGGTGTAGAGGTGTGTGTAATGGTAAGTACAAGTCATTGCCAGCGTAATACCAGGGTACATCTTAGGGGCGGCGTTTAAGCGCAGGATGTGGGGGACGCGGTTATAAGCTAATTACAACCTGAACGGCATAGGGAGGGGGGGACTGGCGCAGGTGAGTGGGTGTACCTTGCCTCCTCTATGCCTCGCTACTGCTTTTTTTGCATAATTATTTACTTATTCTGTGAGTCATATATGCATGTTTGCTTGTTTTTCATCTAAGGTTTCGGTTCTTGCGGCGGTTCGAGGTCTGCTACTTATTTCACAGTGGCTACTCAACACCGAACCCGGCTCTGCATTTATGTACTGGTTTGTTTTATTATTCAACTTTGACTGGAAAGGCTGGAAAAGACTTGATTATAAATTTCATGTTACACTAGAAAATTTGAACAACAGAGACTCGTGCCTCTAAAACTCTAAACCTCCTAATATAGCAAATACACAATTATCATATCATTAAAATCATAACGATCGCTTGAATGATTTGTTTATCTGTACTTGTTTTTCACTGATATAAGAACAATCCACTGGCACCCCTTTCCCTCCCTCTCTCCCATCCCACCCTCAGAGAGCCACTGACCCTCGCCCTGTATCTAATATCCAGCGGCTCCCTTGTCTCCGGGTCTTAATATCTACATTCCCAGTCTAATTCCTACCGTTCCTACTCCTATCCCTGCATTAATTCCTCCTGCCGGTGTGTCCCTCTGCTCCCTGTGTCCAGCCGCCTGTGTCGCTCTTTATGTCCGAGCCTCAGAGTCCATTAATTGCATCGGGGACGGCGTGTGAGGGTCTTGCGTGGTTAGATTGCAATATTGTAGCCAGAACGTCCTGAAACGGTGCAACCTTTCGCGTCTAGCACTCATGGACACTGCAGCCATCGGGTGGAATAAGGAGCGAGAGGTGAAGGAAAGGAAGCGATGATTTCTGGGCAGGAAAATGGATTGATAAAGTGGTTGCGAAGGGTAGACAAATGTATGTAAGGAAACAGACTAATGTGTAATGGCAGAATACAATGGCACAGAAAAGATCCTTCCCCCTCTCTTTCAGCTCCCTTCTTTCTTCTACTGACGAAGGAATGAAGGAATAAGGGTGGTAATGTTGTGTGATGACGGTCCTGGCATGCAGTGTGAGACGCACCCTCTCACACCGCACTCCTTCACACCTCAAGAAATACGATTTTCCTTTGTCTCGATTTTACTTATTTTTCGGCGCATTTTTTTTCACGGGACGCCAAGCAACGCGGTCATATTTTCCTTGTCTGCTTCTGCCTATTAGTCATGGAGATGGGAAGTGTTGTGGTGATGGGAGGGTAGGAGGAGTGGTGAGGGGAGAGGTAGAATGAGGGGTGAGGGGAGAGGTAGAAGGAGGGGTGAGGGGAGGAATGAAGGGTCCGCTGCTTGGGGTCGTAATGGGGATGGTAATTATGTAACTAAAATACGATGCAGCAAAACTAACAGAGCTCAACGACTGCATCACATAAACTCAAAAATATTGCCTTATCAAGGCAAATTACTAAATTGCAGCACACCGACCGTATCATTCATGATTTAGTAAAATGTAATACAATACGAAAATGAGGTATAATTTGAAATTTACCGAAACATGAGAACGCTAATAAAAGTAAAATTTGGTACTAAAACCACTTGCATGTGAAAAAAAAAGCTATTAGTGTAAATAAAAAATAATGTGCAAGTGCTTTAGAAAAGAAATGTTGCTGAAGATGAAATTAATACATAACACCATCACCACCACCACTCACAATACTAAGATCATCAACATAATAAAAGACACTATTATGTCTCCCTGAGAGTTAGAAAAAAATACTATTAATTACTAACTACACTCCCACAGACACCCAACCTAACTACCGTTGTACAATTACTTCAAACACCATCAATACTTCGCCCACTACCGCCCCTGCTACCACCATCACAACTATTACTACCACTACTACTACTACTACGACCCCCATCCACCCACTGCGCCTTCGAGGTCTGGCCGGCGTGATGGCAGCTTCCGTGTTAATATGTTCATCAACAGAACCAGCTGCCGAGACCCGGAATGAGCGCCTGTACATCATGGCACACTCATAAAGCCTCGCGGACGTCGAAGGCAGAAGGGAAAACGAGGGATGGAGGGGAATCAAGGGTTCTCCAAGGAAAGGACTTGTTTAGGTCTTTGCCTCTATACGACACATGGTTATGACCCGAGCGAGGCTGTATACAGGAAGTTTAAGTTATATATTTTCTTGAATATCAATAGTTCCATATTTTTAGGAATATATAATCACGGCTTTTAAACTAATACTAATTACCAAAAATATGTATTGTCCTTTATCCTTTATAATCGATAGCAAGTGTACGGTAGTAGTCAGGGGTTGGTGGCGGTTTCCCCGTTTCAACCATCCGCTGATTCATTCTTTATTCATTCATTAATTATTCATTCATTCTTTAATTAATTCAAGAAGCCACAGTGTGCGTGTGTGTGAGAGAGGTAGGTAGGTTGGGTGGTGATTCGAAGCTCAAGATTCATCGTTAAGAAGCTTCGACCCAAGCTTGTCTGTGTGTATTTCCATTCATGTGTTAAATACCACTTGCGTGACCATGCCATTCCCAGGAGCATCGCGCCTCTCCTTCAGACCCGCCGCAGCCCATCACTCCTTAACACACCACAAGCACTTTGGAACCATTATAGACTTCTCAATCCAGAAAATTCACTTTGCACTTTCAGTTAATTACTTATAATAACACCCACTAAACTATGTCAGAATTATTGCAACGAGAACTATAATTAGTGCTTTCATGCACGGTAATTACATGTTCTAACTAATTGTATTATGTTAATAACATAATTGCGCACATTAAGGGACTAATAACCATATTGTGGCTTTGTCATTACACAGATAAGTGACCGCCTCCTAAGTAATGCATTTAATGTTTGTGATAAGTCTGGCGTGATTATTGCAAGAACTGCATTAGTTTCTCACGTCATAAAAAAAACTAGACCATTGAGAGCAATTATGACCAAATAATAATAATTTTCACTATATATAGAACATCGCCAGGTGTGAGTCAGAACAGAATACAGAGTTTTACGTAATCGTCGCGAGGTCACTGACATGGCAGTGCAGATTAGCACGAGCGAGGTGGCATTTAAAGCTACTGAATTATACATGCGACCGTCCTGGATATGTCTGAATATTTTGGTTTATAACTATGTTGCAGACACCAAAGTTTACGCTATATAGGTGCATATTTTTAGTGAAATTATTACTATAACTATTATCATTATTAATAATATTCTCATCACATCCTTATAAAAAAGGAAACAAAAAAAATAGCAGGCATTGATCCCGCCAGTGCGTCTGTATGTGATGGCCGAAAATAATGTAATTTCTTATCGCGGGCCAGAGAATCCGAGGCGAGGCGTGACGTCTCCCGATTATATGGCACGAACGAATCTCATAAATCCATATCCATGCTTGCGATATTTTTTTTTTTGGATCCCTCATCTTCTATTTTACTGTAGCTTTTGTTTTTAATATATATTCTATTTACATATCTGTATTGTAAATAATCTAGTGGATTCAGTGATTAGATGATTTGCACGATTTTACTTAATTATATTTATAGCTACTTTTAATCTGTTAAGTGCACCTGATTATCTACAACTACAGCCAAATGAATGACTTAATATGGATATCAGTTTATCTATTTGTAATTGTTCAAAATGGGAGAGATTTACTATTATGGTTTGCGATAATTCCTCATGTAAGAAAATAATTACTTTGATTGCACAATATGTCATTACTTCACGCTTATTCCAATACTCAGTTAGCTATCATTCACGCCAGTCAACATTAGCTTAGCTAGTTTCTTAGCCATTCTCTTTCAATTATATTTACTTAGTTTCCAAAATGTTCATACAAGACTCTCTTTCCACTGCTTTCTGTTGTCTCCATTAACCATGTCTTAATTAATTATCCTTTCATCAACCTACTCCTTCCTAAACCCTATCGCATTCACTCCTTCCTCTTCCACCCTATTCGCCTCACTCCTCGTCCATTTTATGCAATATGGAGGCTCCAGGAATATAAATAATTAATAAACTAAAATGATCAAACACAAACAACACTGCTCTTTAAATAAGTATATGTAAGTAATAAAACAAAGATAAGTAGAATAATCGATAAGTAACTATGTACAATGTGTACAATGAGACCTAATGAGGCTAATTACACATCTGTAGCGGCCCCCACCTGTCACCTTTCTACCTCATTAATCAGAGGCAACATTAACCTGTCGACAGGTGGTTACAGGATTTATTCAGACGCCCCGTGACAATGTTCCAAAGGGGGAAGCCCAGTCCCGGGGGAGCCTAGACGCTCTGTTGCTGTCGGGCTGAAAGGGAGGGAGGGGGGCTAGCTGATGATAAAGGGTAAAAGGAAGAGGAGAATGGGCTTAGAAATTAGAGTAATGGGAAAATAGTACAGAAGATATAGGTATAAAATGAAACGCGAGGTCGATGAGAAGAAAGAAGGTAAGGAAGGAGGACACATTAGGTGAATGGAGATATGATAAGGAGAAGGGAAGGTGAAGATGGGTTATCGTCATGTAAATATGAGAGTTGATACAAACAAAAAAGGAAGAAATATGACATGATACAATAATAAAAATAAATAAAAAAAAACCATTTGACAATTTGTTTTAGCATAACAAAATACATTCATCAAATAAACGAAATACAAACAAGTACTGAAAAAAGAAAACACGATCGGAGTGTGATGGATAAGCTGAACTAAGCCAAACACGCATACACAAACAGTAATAAACAGTGGATTGCAAAACATCACTTCCAACAGAGTGTAATCTTACAAAGCATTCGATTACTTGATGGTTATCCTCTTCGGGCAAAGGGTCCAGTCGCCGTGAAGTATCGAGGCACCAATGAAAATGAAGCTTCCACTGTTTGCAAGCCCAGCCTCGGGGAATCGATCATAGTCTTTCTAACCACGAATTATTTACAGCTTGGCCAACACTTCACGGCGTAGATTGAACCATTAAGAAATTCTGATACACTGATCGTCTTGTGATGGGTTGAGCGCAGTGTTATGTCACTGTCACCACTGATTCAAGGTTACCTGGTTGCTAAACGCCGCCTGGACGCACAGGAAGGTTGGTGATCACGTGAATGGTTGTTGAAGTAGTACACGGGATGGCAAAGTGGTTAGCTAGACTTGCAAGATCAGACTGCATTAAAAAAAGGAAAGATAGTGAGGATGACGAAGTAAAATAACGTAATGCAATTTGAACTATCTTACTCCAGTTTTGTAGTAGGTAAGACATCTTATTTATCAGTTCCTTTTTCGTGATAAAACAAAGGTATTCCGTGACTGGAACTTTCTTGTCCGTCGTCTTACAAATACTCGATAATACTGTTCGTCGTC
This sequence comes from Chionoecetes opilio, assembly GCA_016584305.1. Taxonomy (NCBI): domain Eukaryota; kingdom Metazoa; phylum Arthropoda; class Malacostraca; order Decapoda; family Majidae; genus Chionoecetes; species Chionoecetes opilio. Next base: position 446,623 of record JACEEZ010021809.1, on the reverse strand, counting down.
TTTCTTGGTCGTTTCCAAGTACGCGTTATCGAGGTTACGGGTTAGGGTGGGGCGTGAGGCCTCCGCACAATGACAAATAACAGCAGCAGAGGCCAATACATCACGCAAGATAAGTGCAAGGATAAATCAGTGTCCGGGTATTGTTAATAGAGACATGGTATTTTTCAGGACTGCGTGGAGAGGCGCCGAGGAACAGAAAAATTCCCTTTGGAGAGAAGAAAAAAAAGTGAGAAAGTCTTGGCTACAGAGACAAGACCAATGAATCCCGGTGTCTTTGAAGATAACCAAAATCTACGAAAAGGATGGGATATGACTTTCCAGCGATGTTTTCATTTAAGAAACTGACAATCACAAAGAAAAAATATCACTTCAGAAAATGACAAAAAAAATTGGTGACCACTTTTCTTTTTTCAAACTTCGCTACATCTTACCCTTGACCTTTGCCCCCCTTACAAGGAGGGATCTGTATAGCCCACCTGCCCTTCACTCTATCGTGCGTGCCCCCTCTAACCCGCAACCCTCTAACAAACCCTTACTTTGCCCACGATCCAACCCCTCCTTCTGTCCCCTCCCTGGTCACTCTCCTTCCTTCCCTATTTCTTGTACACAATCGGTGAAATTTTTTGTATGCATTGTTTGTTCTTCTCCACATATACTCCCAAGAACTAGCATACATATAAAACGGAAGGTAAGTGGGTGAGTGAGCTTGCGTGCGCATGTGCAGGGAGGGGAAATGGTGTGAGTGTGACAGTTTGTGTATATTCATGACAGTTTGCGTATGCAAGTTGTGACGGTTTGTGTATGTGCGTGTGACAGTTTGTATATTTGCACTTGACAGTCTGTGTATGGATGCGTGTCAAACAAAGTAATATTAAAAACAAACAGACACTCTAGAAAGACAACTACTTGTACGCCACCTTGTGACAACTACGCCACCTTACTATACCCACAATGACAAGAAACATTACATTAAGAGCCTTTTTTTCGTTAATAATGCATGGTCAGTCTTTTCGTATTAGCTCTGCGCCTCATAGTGTGTCTCCAAGTGCTTAGTTAAAACAGAAGCTCAATTAAAAAAGAAAGAACAAGACACCATAAATTGCTACTGGTGTTTCTGGCGTACAGAAGCATCACCTCAGCATGTGTCTTGACCCTCTACAGAAATGGAGTCACCAACATTATTAAAAGGCGGCACCAGGCTTCCCTTGAGCTACTTGACAACAAAACTCAGGTCTCGCTTCCCCCTTTACATGCTGAAGCTCAACTTCACGATTCTCCTCTTCGCATTCATCAGATGGAAGGGTTTGTCAGGCATTCCGGCATCTTGCAGTACATCGGACACAAAACATTGTTAAATTTCCTGTATTTTACTAGATAATGATTACTCGCATATACAGGGTGGCTATACTAAGGCAGATGTTATTCTATGTGAAAGTACGATTTGCCTGTATATAGTAGAAGCGAACTAACCGAGTGAAACAGTTAATTCTTAGCAGTGTGTGGGAAACCTCATTTGAAATTCAATTTGGAGACATTTACCAAATTAAGTCAATTACTTTTAAACGTTGCCTGCATGTTTAAGTGAAAGGGAAGGGCGGCCGTACGGTGTGTCTAGCCTTCCCTTCACTACCAACTTGCAAAATCGCTGTAGAAAAATTAATACAGGTACAGGTTCATCTCTCCGTCTCTAAGCCTTTCTTCCTTCTCCTATACTTTGCATCATCCTTAGACTCCTGTTCTTCCTCCATATATTCCTTTTCTTCCTCATATTATTTTTGTTTTCCTCATCCTCCTTTTCTTCCTCCTTATACTCTTGTTTTCTTCCCAATCCTCCTTTTCTTCTACCTTATACTCCTTTTATTTCATATAATCCTCATTTTCTTAATCCGAATACTCCTTTTCTTCCACCCTACACACTCATAAAAAAAGGTGCAAAATGTGTCACAGATTTTGCACCTTTAATAATGGTGCAAAGTTGCACCCATAAGGGTGCACAGTTGCACCCTTAAGGGGGGTTGCACCTTAAGAGGTGCAACTATGCACCCTTATGGGTGCAACTTTGCACCCTTAAAGGTGCAAAATATGTGACCTCATTTTACACCTTTAAAGGTGCAAAGTTGCACCTTTTTCTTAGTATGTATACTCCTTTTCTTCCACCCAATCCTCCTTTTCTTTCATCCAATCCTTTCTTCCACCATTTACTCCTTTTCTTTCTCCTCGTACTCTTTTCCTTCCTTTCCCTTCTCATGCGGCGGCCGTGGTGCAAATAGACGTCTATCAGGGCGGTGGGCTTGAGGAATGAGGCCTGTCACTCAACCCTGGCCAGCCATACATCAACCACCTGCCAGTCTGTGTGTGTGTGTGTGTGTGTGTGTGTGTGTGTGTGTGTGTGTGTGTGTGTGTGTGTGTGTGTGTGTGTGCGTGTGTGGTGTGTGTGTGTGTGTGTGTGTGTGTGTGTGTGTGTGTGTATGTGTGTGTGTGTGTGTGTGTGTGTGTGTGTGTGTGTGTGTGTGTGTGTGTGTGTGTGTGTGTGTGTGTGTGTGTGTGTGTGTGTGTGTGTGTGTGTGTGTGTGTGTGTGTGTGTGTGTGTGTGTGTGTGTGTGTGTGTGTGTGTGTATGAAAGAGAAAGAGAGAAAGAGAGAAAGAAAGAGAAAGAGAAAAAGAAAGACAGATAAATCAAACTACAAACAAACAAAACATACCAAAAGATAGAAATAGAGAATGAATTTGACAAACACGAAACGCAAAAAAACAGATTAGATTTAATAACGATTTACATACAAGCCACGACCATCCATCTCCATCACTTCATGAAAACCTAAACTAGTAACCCTCCACACTCAGGAGGAAAGAAAAGCCCACCTTCAACCATGAATCTGGGGCGAAGGAGTGATCTTCAACACGTAACAATTGGTCTTAAATGAACCTGATGACTCCCCGCGGCAGATAATGACATCCCTTGGTCCTCCACCGGCCCTGAGGGAGTGCTGATGCTTGGTGACTTGGCATGAGACTCCAACCTTCTCGCCAACACAAAAGGGAGTGATAAAACGTTTCTGCAGTGCAATGAACCCTCGAATTATTGATATATACAATAATCAGGTTATCGTGGCATTTTCAAACAACTTCAATTTTGCGAGAAAAGTTTCTGAAATATTTGTTTCATGTACTGTGGTATATTTCTCATCATTTGGTCTCTTTAGGGACGGAGTTGAATACTTGATTGCCTCTTCGTCATACGTATAGCAGCGTGTGGCGAGCCCGGCCAAGCAAGCACACCGGGGATGAAGCGTGCTGCAAACGTCGGTGTGGCAAGGTTGAGGCCGCAGTGATAAAAAGGAGAGACACAAACGCGTCATGTCAACCATTCGGCGGTGAACCACAACGACTTGTTCAGCGGTGATCCCTGCGTGATGCTGCGCCTCACCACCGCCCTCGCCGGCCGCTCATCATGCCAGACAAAAAGCCTCCCATTCCATGAATTATTGACTTATTATTGACCAATTTCAACTGTTTGAATAATCCGACTTTTACTTATTGACGAATGCTTTCTGACTGCATACCTAATAATGCGAGAAACCCCAAACCTAATCAGACATATTGTAGAAAAATTGTCTTGCTAAAACTACTTCTGCCAGGACGAAGTGGTGAATAACTCACTGTCAAACACAAAGAATATATGTGTATCTTCCCAGCAATCAAAAATAGATTCCAGATACCCAAAGCTCAACATCCTGCAATGGCGTGCGAGACCACTCCTTCTATACATGAGGAATGCAACAGAAAAATAGAAAAGAATGAGTTTTCGAGTACTTGTCTCGGGTAGCCTCACCTGGCGGCAGGAGCTGTGACCTCCGCCAGGCACACCAGCGGCATTCCTTCCCCAGCCGCGAGACCCTTAGATGAAGACGTCACGTGGCAGTCTGACAGATGGCGACTGTCTCCCGATCATCGGTCTGTCATCCGTCATATGCCAGGCGGCCTGCGTTTTGTGTAACTTCACGGCCAGGTACGGGACAGGTGTGGAGGGGAAGGAGGGAGGGGCTGAGGGGGAGGAGGGGGCGTTAGAGAAGGGGGGGTTGGCTGCGAGGGAGCGGTGATCGCGGTGGTAATGGTGGAGGACTTGGTGAAGGCGGTGGTTGTAGGGTAATGGAGGTAAGTTTGATGGCAGAAAGAATGATGACGGGGCCGGACTGTGTGTGGTTTAGGCTTTGGCAACTGTGATTACGACGGAGGCGGTGATGGTGGATATGGTATAGACGATGTAATGACAGGGGAGGCTTCCTGGACGGCGGGCCTTCAGATGTCCTTGGGCTGGAGAAGCTTACGAAGGAGGGGACACACGAGGGCAACAAAATTTTAATGTAGTGTCTTTAGCATACCCACACAGGAAGCATGACAATCATACGTCTATAATAACGATAACAATGATATAAATAACAATGGTAATAGCATGATTGCTATAATTCATCGTGTTTCTTTATCAAACGTATAGACAACACTACACAGCGATTTAATCCTTGATCCTACGTTTATAAATTCTAAGATTACTTTAGTACCAGATTCAACAGACTAAACTGGTTCTGCAAAACTCTTTTCGCATTCAAACCTGAAATCAATTATATCATTGTTGTCCCACCTTAGTCTTGTATCCAGTGTGTTCGAGGCATCTGGCGCAGGGCTTCTCAACATAGCCATAGCAAGGGTCTTTTCCCCACGCTATTTATACCTAAGCCACAGCGATTAATGAGGCACGCCAGTCATGCTAAAAGTCTGCCCCGGTTTTTAATAAAGACGTGACTGAAAAATGTTAGCCATGACGGCGCCGCAGGAGTCTCGCGTGATACGAATCTGGTTGGAATTCTTAGCGTTCAACCCATGGAAAACAGTAAAAAGAAACTTCTAGAAATATGCAGTTTGAGGTGTCTGCAGAGAAAATAATCGAAGGCAAAATCTTTTCCAATGCTTCATCAAGTCTCTTTGCGTTCCTATAGGTCGGCAAACAAGATATTACTGGAAATATACTTTGGCCAAAACACGGTTCTAATGATGAGAAGAGAGAGAGAGAGAGAGAGGAGAGAGAGAAGAGAGAGAGAGAGAGAGAGAGAGAGAGAGAGAGAGAGAGAGAGAGAGAGAGAGAGAAGAGAGAGAGAGAGAGAGAAGAGGAGAGAGAGAGAGAGAGAGAGGAGAGAGAGAGAGAGAGGAGAGAGAGAGAGGAGAGAGAGAGAGAGAGAGAGAGAGAGAGAGAGAGAGAGAGAGGAGAGGAGGAGAGGAGAGAGAGAGGAGGAGAGAAGGATGGAGAGAGAGAGAGAGAGAGAAGAAGAGTCGGAGAGAGAGAATGAGCTAGGCGCGAGGAGATGAGTGGCGTATCCGACGTGAGAGTCTGCAGCGAGAGAAGAAAGTTTTCCCGGCCCGCCTGAGTAATATGCAGCTATTCGTCCGCGTAGGGGATGGTCGCAATGACCGATGGGGCTCATTACGGCCACATTTAGGTCGACACTGGTGAGCCCGGGCCTGCCTGCCTGCCTCCCTCTACTAGTGGTGAGCTCTGGCCTACCTCCCTCACCCTCTTCCTCTACTTCCACTAGTAACAAAACAACACAGGGCCTGCCTCAGACCTTCCAGTGAACACCCAGAGCCTGCCTCAAACCCTTCCTTCCTCAGACCATCTAGTCACTAGCAACCTCCACCAAAGGCAAGCTATAACCTGCCTCCCTTACTTCTTTCTCTTCATTAGAGATAAGCTAAACTATTGACGAGTTTCAGCCAATCGTACACTCTTAACTCATTAGTATTATTCGGGGAGCCCTTAATGCTTCTTTTCATGTGGTTACATTTTTCCAGTACTTTTCCAAACTCTGCTCCTTTAATTGCAATATTTCTAACAGTCATCAACCCCGCTTCTTTTCCGGTTTTCTAATACGAACTATCTCATTTCTCTCCACGGCACTAAATTACCTTAAAGAAAGATATGTATGCAAAGACATTCAGTTTCTTGTCCAGCCCTATTCTGCATTACACATTTATTCCATTTTTCTCTCCTCGACCCACCTGTTCACAGCATGGACTCACAATGCTTCCCTTACCTCTGCCTGACCCCTCTGTTTATCCTGGACCAAGACAACACATTCCCACTCTAAGTCTGGCTAATACTACTGCAGTTACCTCTAGTCTTTCCTAAGCCACTAAGCCCTTGCCAAGTCTCCCAACATACCAAAAATTCATCTACATTGTCCCTCGCATTTACTGGAGGTTTTAATTTTCCTGCATTCTGTTTCATCCTGTTTTTATCATTTTTATTGCATTACCTGCTATCCGTTATTATACCTTTACGTTTTTTTTCGCTCTGATACATCGTTAGTATTTATATTTAGAGACTTTTTACACAATAAAGGTAAAGTTTAACTATTCAGACATGTATTACATTCATTCACCTACGATTTTCATTATCTTATATCTCGGAAGATGTAATATCTGTGCACTTTTTCCCATAATACATCAAGCATCGATACTATTATCGTACTCTTTTCTACTTATAATTAGTATTTTTTTTCTAAAAGACAACTAATCTGATCTTCCAGCTAACCCTCATCTAGCTTCTCACAATACCTCTTCTCCACCACACTTCATTTCACCAGCACCACCACCACGATCCCACCAGCAACCCCCCCCCCCTCCCCTACCATCAGCACAACCAACCACCCCTACCCCTACCACCACCTTCATCACCAACATCGCTGCCAATATTCTTTGGCTCTCAGCCTGAGTCATTTTTCACACACTATCTCTTGTCATGTCTGAATTCTCCAACACAGTCAAATCTCATCGGTAGATCCTCACCACTAGTACCACGAGCGAGCTTTCACCCATTTCAGAGCCACCAATGCCTACCAGTGCCTTGCCTTGTCCGCGGTGCCTATCCCTATCAACCTGAAATGCCGTAATTTTATCAACAAAGATACCATAAGTTCTCAGCATTCCTTATAGTATAGTCGTAGCTATAAACCCAGTTCGAATACATAAAGGTAATAGTAGGACTACTTTCTGTAATTACTAAGGCAACAGGCACGATTATATATCATTATTAAAATTCCCTACACTTATATCATTAATAAAACATCCTTCACACTAACAAGGCTCATGTAACCTTGTCAACACACTTTCACCACAATGATAAACAAGACACAACATTTACTTAACACATAAACAAGAGCATGCGTTTTCCCCCTCACACTTATATCCTCGCTATGAACCGCGCGATTAGGTCTTCCAGGGGAAACAGTACTGGTAAACAAAAATACAAGGTAAAAAATACAGGAAAACACATGCCAGAAGACTCCCGAAATACTGAAACGCTGCATGGCCCCTGACAGCGGTGAGCCATCATTTGTGTCGCGGGGAAATGAGCTTTAATAGTCGGGTTCACGGCAATACCGGGGTGGGTGTCCATAGGTCCGAAACGGTTCAAGTTGGACGGAAGATAGATGTGTCGAGATCATGTAAGATTTCCGTACCCCAGTTGTGGACAAAAAATATTAATTATACACTGAAGAGAGGTCGTTTATTGCGTCATCCCTGCATGGGGGCGGAGGGGACGGGGATCGCTGGTCATTTGTTTCCTTTTATGACAGCAATGCCAGGTGGATATGGAAAAAAATGTATTTGTATGTAATTGTATTTGTTGCTACAAAAAAGTGGATCATGGATGAGTGGTGGGCAGCCATACAGATGGACATAGACAAAACACACACCCATCCACCCACACACACACACACACACACACACACACACACACACACACACACACACACACACACACACACACACACACACACATCCATTAGTGCAGAAAAGTAAATAAAACAAAAGCTGCGGTGGAGGACGAAAGAATGAAAGGCTTTCATGTCATCTCATTCAGACTTTTGCGTCCGTAACCACCTAATACATCAGGTAGATGATAGGGGGAGGGCGGACACCTCACCTAGAGGACACTCAACACCCCTCCACAACACACCGGAACCTGAGACTCTACAGAGGACACGAGGGCGGCGGTAACAGGCGATAAAAATGCTAATCTTTTCCAAGGACAATTTATCTACTTCAGTCACCATTTCTCCTTCACTTCTTCTTTGTCTACGTTTCCTTGTCTCCTGTTTCATCTGTCTTGCTCTTCTTCTTCAAGTCTATATCCTTTTTACGTGCTCGAGCTTGCCCCCCCCCATCCACACACACGCACACACACACACACACACACACACACACACACACACACACACACAAAGCAAACAAAGACAACAGCCTGCCATGACGTGCCTCATAAGCTTGTTTACCTCCCGTTTACCAGCTAAGTGACGGCTTCGTTCGGCCAATTAATCGTGTTTATAGTGCCATGGTGAGTGATCATTACCACCACCTCCTTATAGGCCTTGATTCACGACCGACCGTTCTGATGAATGATGAACACGCATCAAGGAAAATCACGCACACCGATGAGGCAAGGCATACATTTACGTTGTGATTGTGGTGATTCGACAGATGAACTATTTGTGAATGTACATATTGAAAACCGAGAAGTGAAATTTACTAGTCTGTAAAAGGCTGATAATTGTAGTAGTAGTTACAGTGGTGGCAGGAAATAGTTATGAGAAATATTTAGTTTCTTTTGCCAGCATAGATAAAAGAATATGCCTAAGATACAAGCAATATTCATGGAAAAATATATATACACGTAGCAGCCATCACCATCACCCCTTCCACAGGCAGCCTTGATCCACACGCCACTAAAACAACCCACAGAAATCCCCCTCCTGTTAGATCCCCTCTAATAAAAAACAGATAAAAGGTAGAAAAAAAAGACGTCCCCCTTTCCTCTCGTCCAACTCAATATCTCTTCGGAAGTGGAGCGATCTATCCGTCTATTGGCTAAGTAATTTGCATGTAATGTATTTCGGGCACACCTCACTGTCAGTTTCCACTCTAAACGCCAATACGGTGGGACAGGACAAAATTACCCGCCAATAATAGGTACACACAAATCAAGGACAATACGTGGATGCCTGACATTGTCTAGATACCAGACTATTAATAAATTCTTTCCCCCATAACTTCTTGCCTTACGCCTATTCCTACACTCTCTTCTCTCTTCCCTTCATCCTCCCTTCCCATCCCATTCCTCTCTTTCTCCGTGCTGTAATATCCTCCCCTTCCAGCTATTCCGTTGGCCTATCACGTTCATCTCCTACCCCGATCCTAAAGCTTTCTTCCCTTTTTAGGTGTCTTCAGTATTGCCTGCACGTTCTATAATCACTACGTTATTATACAGCGACCTTATGTTTCTCTTTTTACTTTCTCTTATGAGTTTTATTTATCATCCACTGCATGATTCCTTCTCACTCAGGAATTTCATACGTTTTAGCCTTTCAGTTTTTTGTCTCTCTTGGCAGTGCTGGCAGGACGGGGAATGAATAGTAAAGAATGTGTAGGGGAACGTCCATACATAAAACAGGACCAAAGGGCTTATCCATCTTAATTAAGGAAGAGGCTGGCATGCAGAATCCTGAGGACTCATGGTTTTCTCAAGGGACAGGTGAAGTGTGAGGTGCGGAAAGGTTGTACTTCATGCGTAGTGGAGTGGTGGTTGAAAATATCTATAATTGGTGTTTATAGAGGGTGAACAAATCAAATAAACGACAACAATATAGGAACTTTGACATTTAAGCCGAAATATATTTTAGATATGAATCTTTAAAAAAAATGATGTCATGATACTGCAAATAATAAGAAAATGAAGAGAAATTTTAATGAAATTTTTAAATGTTTTATATTCAAAAGGATCAAACAAAGGAAAGAGGAAATACGAATTAGAAAAATCTTTTGAAACGACATAAAAGTTAGGCTGTTATGGAGGCGTAGGAATAAAATTATCCAAGGCACAATCTTATGAGGTAATAACACATGCATAGACAAGAACAAGATGAGTATGAGGAGAATATGAGGAGAGACGTGGAGATATGAGGTTAGGGAGGTGGAGACAGAGGAGATTGAAGTGGGGGGGGAGGAGGAGGAGGTGAGGGGTTGACATGGTATGATAAATTCACTCTAATGGCAGTCATTATCGCCACTTGCTCCTGTTTGTAATACTTATCCGTGCCCTGCTAGGCATTAGTCACTTCGGCACAGCGCTCCCCTCCCCCGCCGGTCGTCGCACTGCTCCCGCCGGCCTGACTCTGCCCCGCCCCGCCCCGCCTCACTGACCCTTCCCGCTGGCTCACCCGACGGGCAGCCATTCCGCTCAACCATTACTTTATACTGCAGCTCTTCCATTTACCAATATTATTTCTCCATCTCTTCATTTATTAATTGAGACAAAGCAATTTACCTTTACTTTATACTGCAGCTCTTCCATCTGCTATCCTCAATTGCACATCCCTTCATTTATTAATTGAGACAACGCAGTTTTTTCAATATTTCTTAACTTCTAGCACCTATCTATCTATACACATGACTTTACACTCTATATGTAAGTATTGTCTCATTTTGTCAATTTTGTCCCTTTTCCTTTTCCTAACTGCATCGCTAATAACAATTTCAGCTTACTAAATATGAAAAATGAAAAATAATAGCAAATAGATTCATACAAAATCAGTATTCAAGCAAAATCAGTAATATGAATTTTTTTTTCTTGAAATCTAGAAACACCTGGAATTTATCTCAACGGCATTTCCATAATACAATTTTCACTAGATATTGGCTCCCTGAATATTATAAAAGAAATATATATCGTATAAGATCTACCTCTCATTTTCTTTGATTTAAAATCTCTTCAATATAACAATCCTTTTATTAGCTCCTCAAAGTAATGTATCACGACGCGTTAATATTTTTATCATATACGTAATTCTGCAATTTGATATAATCTCATTCTCTCTGATAGCCCGTCTATCTGTAATGCTGGCGATATACACGTCATTCTCAGTCATCCGTCAACTTGGGCCTTGAAGAAGAATAAAAAAATACAGAAAAAGTAAGCAATAGTAGTGAGCAGAAATGTGTATATACAAAAACCATCGGGATCTCCGCCAGTCACGTCCATCACGGAGACACAGACAAATCGCGGATCATTAAGTAATATTAGATAGATATTTCATCATAATTTATCACCCAAATGAGTCGACCACATACTAGGGGCTGCACGTCCTTTCTTCTTTGTCATCTCCCTATATACATTCCTCTCATTTCCACACTCATACCATGTCCTCTTTATTATTCACACTCCCTCTCCCTCACACTTCCAACACTCAAAACCATTATTACCACTCACCAGTGCCATTACAACCCACATTACAAACATAACATTGTGACTCCAACATCAATACCATTATAGAGTCAAGTGCATTAATGATGTATTTTACAAGACATACTGCAGTAGTCTATCGCTGAGTTTTAATGATGATTATGATAGTAGTGGTGGTGGTGTTGATTTTCTAGTAAAAGAGAGGAAAACTTCTTGATGAGGATGGTGACGATGATGATGTAATGGTATTATTCTAGCACAAATGAGAAAAGACGAGCTGGTATACAAAATACAGTAGCTAACTACCTGAAGGGCATACCACATGAATATCTACCCTTTCGTAAGTGCCTTGAAATAGTCTTAATATTCTAGAGTGAGAGAAGAAAATAGTCTGCTATATACCAAACTATCGGTAGCCTAACTTGAACTCCAGACCAATTACTTCATAAAAAAAAATCCTACGAAAACTACAATCTACTTTTTCTTAAATTTGTCTAACAACCATAAATCTAATTGTGGCATAATTTCTACATGCATTAATACAACAAATGGAAATGTAAGTAATAAAATAGAAAAGTGTAAGAAACTGATAAAAAAGAGAGACGATGCAAGGAAGCAAGAAGAGAGCAGGGGTGGAGGTTGCCAAGGGGAGAGAAGTAATCACAAAAAGGAGGTGGAATTGAGAGACTGTGTGAGAAGGGAGGAGGATTATGAGGGAGTTAGGAGACTAGGGTGTAGAGAGGGAAAATGCGTGTATAGGGTGGGAAGGATTGGGAAGGCAGAGGGGAGAATGAGAGAAAGAGAAAGAGAAGGGAGGAAAGAGAAATAGGGAATAAAGAGAAAGTTAAAATGAGTTACGCAGGATGAATTGGATACAGGAAGGAGGAAGAAAGATGTGGAGGGACGGAAGAGGGGAGGCACGAGGTGGAAACGAAAGAACCAGAAAATAGATTAGACGAGAGAGAGAGAGAGAGAGAGGAGAGAGAGAGAGAGAGGAGAGAGAGAGAGAGAGAGAGAGAGAGAGAGAGAGAGAGAGAGAGAGAGAGAGAGAGAGAGGAGAGAGAGAGAGAGAGAGAGAGAGAGAGAGAGAGAGAGAGAGAGAGAGAGAGGAGAGAGAGAGAGAGAGAGAGAGAGAGAGAGAGAAGAAGAGAGAGAGAGAGAGAGAGAGAGAGAGAGAGAGAGAGAGAGAGAGAGAGAGAGATAGAGGAACAGATAGATTGACAGTAAAAGAAAAAACGAGACAAATCATCAGACAAGACGATCGAAATAAATAGAGAAAAATAAATAAATGCTGAAAAAAATAGAATGTATGAATCAAGAATAGAAAAGAGTCAGAGATAAAATTCTAACCAAAAACTAAAAAGAAATGAAAAGAGAGAAACAGAGAGAAAGAGAAGAAAACAGGGAAAGAGCGAATGAGTGTGGGTGGATGGGTGGAAGGGGGAGAGAGGCAGGGAGGAAGGCAGGGGCTGTGGGTGCCGGTAGTAGACGAATGGCTGCACGATTTTGTTTATCCAAGTGACAAATGTGTTCCCTATCCGTCCACCCAACAGATGCGAAGGTCGCTGTTTAATTTCAACTTAATGGCACCCGAATTAACAAGACGAATGGCACTGTAGTGTGACGGTGGGGGCACAGGCAGTCCTTCGCTTTCTTTAGCTGCCTTCCCGCTGTCGTTCGATCCGTCTACAGGAGGCAACAACAACAACAACTCCTTTATTTCACCTTTTCATCCTTCGTCTGGCAGTAGCACACCTTTCAACGCGGCCGTAAAAGTTGTCGTACGTATTAATATCTAAGAGGAAACTGACCTGTTGTGAGAGGCGCGGCTCCTCCTGATGGAGATTCGAGGCGAGCGATGCTTTCTGGCACCTGAGGGAGGGCGGGAGTGGAGGGAGGGGACGCCCAGGTGCCACTGCCGCCTGTGTACCGCCCCTGTAAAAAAAACAAAAAAGTCAGACAGGCTTTTGGGAGTGAAATAGACGTCTCTTGAATCTTTCACTCCGCCCTTCCTGCCGAGAAAAAAAAGTTTCCTTCCCCTGGTGAGCCAGATTAATTTGTATTCACTTTTCACACTGATTCCTATCGCCTAAGAGTTTCATGTCTTCATTGGCAATTTACGTCCGGGACCAACAAGGGTCACCGAGAGTGGGAGGGGGAGGGGGGGGGGGGGGTAGCGGACATAGGGTACCATTATAAAAAGAGATAAGTGTATTATTATCTCAAACTGAAATTTATATAGAGTGGATCCCACGTAAACAAACACACCCTGGTATATAATAACAACCCAGAACACAATGAAGACACCACAGTGAGTTCTGCCATTAACCTTTCACCTCCATATAGAAAACTCTGACCCTAGTTTTAACCAGGGAATGTTTTGAAGCCTCTTTATTCATTCTGGAATATTGCTTGACCAGTCATGGCGTTGATGAGCGGCGTGCTGGCAAGGGCCTGCAGTGCCGCGGCTGGAGCTGACGCGGGAAAGTGCCATGGGACATATCGAGGAAAGGGAGTGCCGAGGGGGACATTCATCCTAGGTGCAGTAGAGCAGGGGTGGAGCAGGTGAGGGAAGGAGCCAGTGTTTCCCCCTGGACGTGGGTGAGTGCCGGGTCGAGGCTCCGTTGTTCGAGCGGGACTAATGAATAGGTCCTTCAGCACGGCGAGCAGGACTCTGCATCAGAACTATGATAAAAGCTCCGGGCTCGAGGACATGTGAAGATATTTCCTTTTTATCCCTGAAAACACATGATAGAACGTACTCTTCCATTTTGTAAGAACCCAGCCGGCCTTTTTTCCTCCCTGGTCATTAGTACTTGTCGCGAGGTGCAAGGCGGCGTCCGCACAGCCGGCCGCGGCTTGGGTCTTGGTGGGCTGTTCGCCACTCACTCATAGAGCTTCTAGTCATCTAGTTTGTAGGTTTGATACAGCACACGTCGATAAGTTTCGTAAGGGAGAAATATGAGCTGAGAACTTTTGGTTATCGATTGGAAGGTTCGTAATCCAAAGTCGAGCATTGGAGTGTTGGCGAACAGTGCCCCGGGGACCCAACTTCGTCCCTGGAGGCCCCAGCCATATTGAAGATCGCGAGGCCGACGGCCCAGGCGCGAGTAATCCATCAGTGTCCCCAAACCAGTCATGCCTTTACAGGACCCCGCCCGCCGCTGTCACCCGCCAAAAAAGTGTTCCTAACAATAGAAAAAAAATCTTAGGTCAATACGGAAGAAAAGCGTACAACACTTTATCCATTCATGATGCAAAGTTTAAGTTATGTTGTGAGCAATACTACCAAGGAATAATACATGATGGTTCTTTCAGCAGAGTAATCCGTCAGCTGAGGCCGAAGTTGCATTATGGAGTGCCTGTCTCCACACCCACCCTCTTAGGAAAAAAATATTTATACAGGCTGATGGTTAAGCTCTAAAATCGCATTTACTGAGCCTTTCACCTCATCCCACAATAGACGCATACGATACTAGGGGAGAAGCGACTTAGAAGGTTAAAAAAAGTACATATTTATGTGTGCACTGAAGCAAACCATAAACACAACCCACGACCCCCTCCAGCAGGGTCTTCACACCGCTTTTCCCCTCCTCAGTACCCCTACCTCTCCTTTCTTCCCCCGTACCCTCCTCCCTCCCACAAGCCGTCCTGCCTTTGGCCACTCCTGCCCTCCAGACATACACGTCATTAATACACGTCAGGGCGATGGCCAATCAGTGACGGAGGAATACATACGTAATGCTGGAGGCACCCGGACGCTGGACCAGAGACATTTTTCATCATTGAGGCCCCTGAGAACCAAAATCCCCTGGGAAGGTGAGGAGAGGTCCCGGGCAGGAGTTCGTCACATCTTGATTTACTGCGAGTATGCCGCCGATGTACTTATGGCTAAGCTTCGACGGAAAGGAGGAAGGGAGGGGACAGTCAAGTTAGGGAGTATTAATGATGTCAATACTTCTCCTTGCGTGAATTAAATGTGATGGTAAAAAATATCAGCAAATTTGTATGTGGCATACATACATACTGTATATATGGTACAGACAACAGGCGCCAAAACAAACATGCTTAAGGATGCACAGGCACAAGAACGTCTAATCCTCCTCCCGTACGTGCACTTTCCCTATCCCCCTCCCTCCCTTGAGCCCCGGACAAGGCCATTTCTGACCGAAACGCAGACCACAAATTTCACATTTCCAAGAGGTTTTCCATGTTTTCTCCCGTCACCCATCCACAATAAATCAAAATCCACGTCACAATACTCACAAAACCCTCGTACATCGGTAATTCGTCTTCGTTCCCCCGTAAATGCATTTTCTGGGGGAGCTCCGGAAAGTTTTAGATTAGAGAACTTTTCTTCGGGAGAGGGAGCCACCGAGAGCCAGGGAGCCAGCGGGATGGGGGAGGGAGGAGGAGGTACCCAGCTGGATTTCCTCTTCTCTCTCCAGTGGAGGTAAAATATTTCTGGCTTTGGTATAGGGAGAACGTTTTTTTTCTTTCCTGATAATCATGTGTTCGGCCAACGAGTTAGTAGGTGTACACCAAGAAATAAAAAAAATGACGAGCTTAAACAAAAAGAAACGAAAAAAAAACAAACAAGTATTTTACTCTCACCATTTCTCAACAGTTTTTTTTACCTATTAACAGTCTTGTGTTCATTAACGGGAAAGTGAAAGAATCCTTGAAGCACCATAAAAAAAGGGACATTATTTTCAGTGCCATAAAAAACAGGGGACGGTGGAGGGGGGAGGAGCCGCGGTGCGAGAAAGCAGTGACGAGGACACGAAGAAACTGGAGGAGGAGGAGATGGTGGTGGTGTGGGTGGAGGCGAAGGTTACGAAGGAAAAGAAATAGAGAAGAGGCGAGGGAGGAAGAGAAAGAGAGGCCCAAGAACAACGGTGAGAATTAGATTTCGTTGCTCGATTACGTTTGCGGGAGCAGGACGGCGGTGCGTGTGAGGAATTACTCTTAATGCTATTTTGCTGTTGTTGATGCTGCTATTGTCGTTATTGCTCAGTTTTAGGCTATCGCAGGGAGAGACCAGCGACGTGTGTGTGTGTGTGTGTGTGTGTGTGTGTGTGTGTGTGTGTGTGTGTGTGTGTGTGTGTGTGTGTGTGTGTGTGTGTGTGTGTGTGTGTGTGTGTGTGTGTGTGTGTGTGTGTGTGTGTGTGTGTGTGTCTTGTTTAAAGTCTGATAAAAACTATATGAAAGCACACTCCCTTCCTGCACAATGAATCATCAAATGGCACTTCTTATCCTTAAATGTAATTGTAATGTACTGTTCATCATACACGAGTACTGACTGCGGCTGGGAGAGTGTTGAGGAGTAAATGAACCTGGGTCTTATACAGGCCAGCCCAGCCCATCACACCAGCTGGCCGGCCACTCTCTATGAGGGATGACCACGTACCACCGACGCCCTGAGTGAATTAGCCAGAGAATTTGGAGCAGAGTCTGGGGATATCGGATACTAATTGGCCAGGGAACAAAGAGGGGCGCCGATCTTGGTCAGGAGGAGACGGAGGCTGTGCTGGCCGTCTGGCGATTATACGTATATAAAATTTCTTTATAACATATACTTTATAACATTACTTTATTTAATTTAGACAGCATATTGACATGGCTCAATCATTACAATGGTTGGGTAATTATTTCCGTTAACACAGCAGAAAATCAGTCAAGTCTTGAAACAGTAACTTGCATCGAGTTTCAATATGTTCCTATATAGAGTCAAAATAGAGCATAATAAAAAAAAATTGTCATCGGCACACAGGAAACGCCATACGGCAGAGTTGCTCCTTGTACAATTTTACAGAAAAGTACACAATTTCTTCATGCCATGGAAGTGTTACACAGCGAGAGGTAATCTAAGAATTTTCTGATCATATCAAAATAAACAAAAAAATTGAAGACAAATCTAAACTGCCCACTGAGAAGCTTGTATAACATCTGATTTATTTAGTTAAAAGTCAGAGAGAGAGAGAGAGAGAGAGAGAGAGAGAGAGAGAGAGAGAGAGAGAGAGAGAGAGAGAGAGAGAGAGAGAGAGAGAGAGAGAGAGAGAGAGAGAGAGAGAGAGAGAGAGAGAGAGAGAGAGAGAGAGAGGAGAGAGAGAGAGAGAGAGAGAGAGAGAGAGAGAGAGAGAGAATAAGGATAGGAAGAAAAAAAACTTGCATGACTTATTACTAATCAATGGGAGGTAATTCTGCAGGCCAAGGTGGTAAGGCTGGGAGGTGCCACACTCACGGCGGGAGATTTATGGCTCCGGCCGCTATTTTTACCACAATCCTCGGGCTTGTTGTGGCGCCATTACCGGGATGAGGCCGAGAGGAGGCGGCGCCCTTTGACTCGCCAGTAATTATTCTCGTAACGAATATTTTCAGGCCTTACTTTTCTGAGAGAGAAAGAGAGAGAGAGAGAGAGAGAGAGAGAGAGAGAGAGAGAGAGAGAGGAGAGAGAGAGAGAGAGAGAGAGAGAGAGAGAGAGAGAGAGAGAGAGAGAGAGAGAGAGAGAGAGAGAGAGAGAGAGAGAGAGAGAGAGAGAGAGAGAGAGAGAGGAGAGAGAGAGAGAGAGAGAGAGAGAGAGAGAGCGGAGAGAGTGAGAAGACGAGAGAGAGACGAGAGAGGAGAGAGCAGAGCGAGAGATAGAGGAGAGAGAGGACGAAGAAGAGAGGAACGAGAGAAGTGAGGAGAGATGGAAGCAGAGAGAGCAGTGCAGACAGGTAGATGAGAAGCGACGAGCAGAAGGCTGTGACGGATAGTGTAGAGCTGAAAACAGTGACTTAACTTATACTTAGAGACAAAGGATAGCTTCGGATAGATGCCAGGGACAGTGGACTTACATTAGCTTACTGACCACTTAATGCCGTGCATACAGTGTCTATCAATTGTGCCCATGCACAGTGACCATGATAGTGTACATACAGAAACTAGTAGGGACAACAGTGAATACAGAGTAGTAGTCAAAGAGTGAGCCGAGAGAGTCGGAGGAAGGAGCTGAAGCACTGGAGACTAGAATTAGATAGTTAGCAGAAGGAGTAGTGGATAGAAGAACGGAAGAGAGTAGCGAGAGAGAGAGAGAAAGAGACATGAGAGAGAGAGAGTGAAGATAGAGAAGAGAGAAGAGAGAGAGAGAGGAGAGAGAGAGAGAGGAGAGAGAGAGAGAGAGAGAGAGAAGAGAGAGAGAGAGAGAGAGAGAGAGAGAGAGAGAGAGGAGAGAGAGAGAGAGAGGGAGAGAGAGAGAAGAGGAGAGGAGAGGAGAGGAGAGGAGAGGAGAGGAGAGGAGAGGAGAGGAGAGGAGAGGAGAGGAGAGAAGATAAGAGAATAAAAGAGAAAATGGAAAAATGTATCAAATAGCTGATATTAAAAAAACGTCAACGCTAAACTTCGCAGATTCCTTAGTTTAATTCATAAATATATTATTTTGGCTGGTGTTTTTGTTTCATCATTAGTTACTACCTAGCCGTAAGGATATTGATTAAATCTTTATAATGAAGAATTTCTATTCATGTATATCTTCTAATCTCTATAAGGGAAGTCATTGATGATATTCCCATCTATACTTTCGGTTTTTTGATATTCCAGTCATCCAGGAAAAGGCAAACATGTCTATATCGATAGTAACCAAAAATAACAGGTATTGATTGGCACTCCATTTGTAGGCCTTTCCTTATTCATCCTGTAGCCGCTGGTATTTTGCTTATATGGACATAGAATATGAAACTAGCTATATACCTTGATATACTAGGATTTGGTCACTATCGTACTCCTTCTAACAAAGTACTGATAAGAAATCAATGTCAAATCCATCTTTAGGTGACACACTTTCTTTGTCTCTAAAATATTATCCTTAAACCTCTTCACATAGTTCCCTTTCTTTTTTCCTCGCGACAGAGCCAATATAATTCCCGATTTCTCCCTTCGCCAAGCCTCCTTGATATTCCTCATCACAACACGCCCTCTATCTCTTCCTCGCTCCACCAGTTCCCCTATTTTCTCCTCCCTCGTCCTCACCATTCTCTTTCCTATTCCCCTCACCTCCCCTTCGCCTCGCCAATTCCCTATTTCCTCTTGGCCGCGCCCTCCCCTCACCGCCCTACACTGTTTGGGTCCCTGCCGCTCTAGGCCTACGGAACCATAAATCACTGACCCCCGTCGCCCCCCTATCGGCCTCCCTGGCATTTAATCAATGCATCCATGACAAGGCGACACAGCTTCGCCTCGACTGCAATTTTTATTGGTTCACTCACCCTTCAGTGCCGGAGGGAACGAAGGGGAGGGTAAGGGGGTTGAGAGGGGGAATAGAAGGGGGAGATGGAAGAGGTGAGGAGGGGGGGTAGTAATAAGGGGTTACAGGGAGGAGGTTAGAAAGGATGTTTGCTCAAGTGATAGTTTTTAATTTTGTGTTATTAACTGTGTGTGTGTGTGTGTGTGTGTGTGTGTGTGTGTGTGTGTGTGTGTGTGTGTGTGTGTGTGTGTGTGTGTGTGTGTGTGTGTGTGTGTGTGTGTGTGTGTGTGTGTGTGTGTGTGTGTGTGTGTGTGTGTGTGTGTGTGTGTGTGTGTGTGTGTGTGTGTGTGTGTGTGTGTGTGTGTGTGTGTGTGTGTGTGTGTCTGTGTGCGTATATTGAAATATAGTGTATCCATTGTATTATGACATTTATGGTGATCAGGAAGAAGGAAAACAAAACCTGATATATATGTTGATCTTTCATATGCATGTGGACGTTACAAGAAAAACCACGTAAGTCAAGAAAAAACAAACAATGCAAAACAAAACAACAAAAACAATACAACCTTCACTACATTTCTTATAAGATTTTAACCAATTAATACTGAGGTAATCAATCCTATTTAAGGGGAACATAAGATACATTTCAGTTCACAATAATGAACAAATAATGGAAAAAAAACATGTGTTGAAGATGTTCCATACATACCAAGAATGTATGGGAGCAGGATGGGCTAAAGGGTGGGGAGGGGGCAGGGGGCGTGGCGAGGAGTATCGAGGGGGCGGTGGAGAAGGAAGTATAGTGTGTGGAAGAGAGGTTAAGAGTAGGGAGTGGTAGGCCTCCTAATAATACTGATGAGCCCAAATAGATGAGCTATATTTATCGTCATTACAATTCTCCCTCTCGTCAGGAATCAAACACAGGTGAGTGTCTCCTTCAAGACCCTGTCCTCCCCCTCTCCCTAAGGCCCTGCCAATGACAGATCCCTCTCACTCCCCCTGTCCAAGCCCTACACATTCCCTCTCTCCGCCACTTGCCACTCCTGTCTCTCTCATACAAGTGCCTCCTGTCCTCTCAGTGCCTCTTACCCCTCACACCTCCTCCTCTAGATGTACTCTTCTATCACGTCCCCTCATAAGAGACCTCACTCCCCTCACTTGAAAACCATAAATTCTTCAATCTCCACATAGGAATAACTTTGCAAAAAAATAAAAGAGTATAGTTCCAAAATTACTGCAATGGATGCATTATTCTGATTTACATCTGATGAACGAAAATGTGATAGTTAATGATATACAGAATACAAATCACAAAATACTGTGTTTTCTGTCTTGATATTCACAGATAATTGTAGAATATTCTCGTCCACATATAAATCATAACACAATCGACTTCATATTGAAGGATACATAGAAGTGATATGCCAAAGCATACATTTGTGATTTTCAGTGCTTATATGTCAGCTGTCTCTCCCCAAAAAGAAAAAAATATATAGTCAGTCGTGTAATGAAATTTTATTTTTTAAATCCTATTAAACAAAAGACCCTACAAACACATTTTTGCAAGGTGTGTGGCGAGGTCAAGGGTTTATTTACAGCTCAATTAAGGTGCATCATGTAATTGCCCACCCACTGCCACCTGCCCACCAGACGCTGATAAACTTATGTCGCTGCATTAATTATTATATCATTTATTGCAAAACCACTAATTAATCTCAAACCGCTAACTGAAACTTTCAGCTACGTATGTCCTTTCTTCTCCTAACATCCATATCTTGGCTAAAACCCAACTTCTACCTTTCCCTGCTATGTCTGTCTGCCTCTCTCTCTCTCTCTCTCTCTCTCTCTCTCTCCTCTCTCTCTCTGCTCTCTCTCTCTCTCTCTCTCTCTCTCTCTCTCTCTTTTTTTTTTTTTTTTTTTTTTTTTTTTTTTTTTTTTACATCACAAGGAACTGGCCAAGAGCACAACAAAAATGGGTAACACAAAGCCCGCTTAGTTACCAGTCCCTATAAAGAAGACAGTAAGAGAATAAAATAAAAGCAGAGGGGTAGGCCAATTTAGTTCGGGAGGTGTCTTGTTACTCTTCTTTTGAAAAGATTTAAGTCATATGAAAGTGGAAAAATAGAAACATGAAGAGAGTTCCAGAGTTTACCAGTAAAAGGGATGAAAGAGTAAAGATACTGATTAACTCATGCATTAGGAAGATGGACAGAATAGGGATGAGAATGAGTAGAAAGTCTTGTGCAGCGAGGCCGCGGGAGTGGGGGAGGCATGCAGTTAGCAAGTTCAGAAGAGCAGTGCGCATGAAAATAACGGTAGAAGAGAGCAAGAGAAGCAACATTGCGGCGGTGATTTAAAGATTGAAGACAGTCTGTCAGAGGAGAGGAGTTGATGAGACGAAAAGCTTTTGACTCAATCCTGTTTAGGAGAGCTGTATGAGTGGATCCTCCCCAAACATGTGAGACATACTCCATACATGGGCGGATAAGGCCCCTGTAGAGAGCAAGCAATTGGAGGAGAAAAAAAAGGACGCAGACACCACAGCACACCTAACTTCTTAGAAGCTGTTTTAGCAAGAGATGAGATGTGAGATTTCCAGTTCAGATTTTTAGTAAAGGATATTCCTAGAATGTTCATTGTAGAAGAAGACAGTTGAGTGTCATTGAAGAAGAGGGGATAGTTATCTGGTAGGTTTTGTCGAGTAGATAGGTGAAGAAATTGGGTTTTTGAGGCATTGAACAAAACAAGGTTTGCTTTGCCCCAATCAGAAATTATAGAAAGATCAGAAGTTAGGCGCTCGGTGGCATCTCTCCGTGAAATCTCTTAGGCTCAGGAGATAAATAAAAGCGAGAAAACGCTGAAAGGAGGAAACTACTTATACTGAAAGGATCCAACTCTATATCAAGCCAAGGACCATTGCAATCCAAGTGCACTCCACCGTGGTTAAAAAAGCATCATGATTTCAATGACAAGGGAACGATGGATGGCGTCATTTGCATAAATACCCTGCCAATTAATCTCGTTGGTAAGGTCTGCCATTGTTAAGTACAGTTACCGCCAGCGACCCCCTTCAGGAATTGATTACCTAAAGTCTTTCCTCTGCCCGTGCCGAAGTTGGCCTTAGGGTGCAGAAGAAGGGTGAAGAAGAGGAGCAGGAGGAAGAAAACATGAATAAGGCAGAACAGGAAGCATGGCAGAGGTGGAAGAGGAAGACAAGGAGTCTCCACGAACAGAGAGAGGATGTTGACTCATCGTAAGGCTACACCTACTTTACTTGTTGACTGTTCCATAAATCACTTCAATATGAGAGAAACATATGATGAGGTTAGGTTACGGGAGCGTACTGGTGGTGGTGAAGAGTACAAAAGAGAGTACAAAGAAGAACATGGAGATGACAGGTTTCAGGTTTACTGTTATCACCATTATTATCATTATTATTACCGCTATCATGATATCATTATGAGCTGCAGCAGTAGAGTTGTAGTATAGTAAGAGTAGAGGTAGCAGGAGTAGTACATAGTGATATGAAGTAATAGCATTAGTAGAAAGCAGTAGCAATAGTAGATAGTAGTAATAAAATGAATAGTGGTGATATTGTAGCATATCAGTGGTAGTATGTGGTGATGGTGGTGATATTAGAATTATCATTATTATTCACAAAGATTGAGAAATACGATAAGAAGAAACTGTTTGTAACAAACATTAAAAATTACATGGATAAGATTTTTTTTCTAACAAATATAACAGGCTCTAAAATGTTGTCTAACTGGTATGTAAAATATACATATGGATATACAAACTAGCACCAAGAATATAATAGAGTAATGATATGAGAAAGTGTATAAGAATGAGTGACGAGGGAAAATATGACGAGAGGTCGTGTGAAATATTAAAATGAGGAATATTAGGTATGGTGGTGCATGCAAGAGATGAAGAAGAAGGATGAAGAATGAGAGGACATAAGGAGAAAGCTGCATGTTGATGAAGAGGAGGAAGAGGAGAGAGAGAGAGAAGGGAGAGAGAGAGAGAGGAGAAGGAGAGAGAGAGAGGAGAGGAGAGAGAGAAGAGAGAGAGAGAGAGAAAAGAGAGAAGAGAGAGAGAGAGAGGAGAGAGAGAGAGAGGAGAGAGAGAGGAGAGAGAGAGGAGAGAGAGGAGAGAGAGAGAGAGAGAGAGAGAGGAGAGAGAGAGAGAGAGAGGAGAGAGAGAGAGAGAGAGAGAGAGACAGAGAGAGAGTGTGTGTGTGTGTGTGTGTGTGTGTGGAAGGAAAGGTGGAAGAGGACGACGTCAAGAAAGAGGTAAAGGTGCAGAGGTATAGGGCGGAGTGTATTGGTTGGCAGAGTATGAAAAGGTGGTAGTGGGGGTGGTAGGGGTGACTGTGTTGGTGATGGCTGAGTTTGCAATGGTGGTGAGGATGGTGGGGAAGTCAAAGGAGATGGAAAATATGGACGACAACGAAGAAGAAAAGAAGAAATAGGAATATGATGTAACAGAGGAAAATGAGCTTAAAAACATACGAAAGGAAAACAGAAAGAAGGGAAGAGGAGAAAGGGAGGAAGAAGAGGAAATATAAATAATAATATAAAACAAATAATATGAATATACTGGGAAGTTAAAGAATACATAGGTTCTATAAAAAGCGATAAACCTTCTGCTCCTTACTAAACTATTTCATCATCACAGGAGGAAGAGGAAAGAGAGAAGATGAAGGAGAGGTAGTAATAGAGGGAGGACATGAATCAAGACGACGAGGATGTACAGGAAGATGGGTTATATATAGAAGATAGATCAAAGGAAGAGAGGGAAGGGTACAAGAGGATGGAAAAGAAGTGAATGAAGAGAATAAAGGAACGTGGATATAATTAGCATCCGTGCAGAATGAGTAAATTTTGTGTTTTTTGCTCGTGACTACAGCCTCCCAGTCTTGACAAAACGGCGAGATTTACATAAGTACTCCACTGAACATTATGTATGACGAGAGCAGCAGTCAGAAAAATAATTGATGATAATAGTAACAACAGTAATGATAATACTACTACTAATAATAATGATTACACAGTCACATGATAAACGCACCGGTGACGTTACATACTAGCCGCATTGCAATACATAGGATGAAGGGACTAATTACAACTAGTGCCTGACAAAAAAAAAATATCACCAGATCACAATTTTTCCATAACTCAAACATGATATCAAACGCTTTGTAAACACCCGAAATCAACAGGTAAATTGTTCTGGGCCAATTACAGTGCCAGTGCCGAAAAATGTGGCAACGCTGTGTCGAGACCCCGCCCCCTTGAAGCCGCCCGCGTCCCCTGATAGGCTGAGCAGATCATTAATCATGAGGCTGACCCAGGCGCCGCTAGGAGGGCCGAGCCAAAAATTCCCGCCTCACATCATCAGCGGTGTTGCCACAGTGCTCTCCCGGGGCTGTATTGCAGGTAATTTTTAGGATCGCCTTCCGATGCATGCACGGAAAATTCCTCTATGGCGCTGTGTCATGGCGGCGACAGTCTCCAAATCGAGTTTTATGTTACGTTAACTCTGCGTCGAGACCCATTGTGTTTTGGGTTTGACTAATGCTGTTGATGTTATTAATATTCTTTATTTATTTTTTCTCTGCCCGACTTCTGCCAGGAATTTCACCATTTAAGTTAAAACGCTTTATATTCGCACTTGATAGAGTATTCTTTTGTTGGTGAGAAAGCTTCTTGTGCCATGGGGTTCACTTGGGTTCATACTCCAAGTGGAAAACGAAAACTTTATATATTGTAGGATAAAAAAAAAATTACCCCAGGAAAAAAAATGTAATTAATACTTACACTAAACCTGGCGTAGTACTTTTGCGTATTTCCTTTGATCATGTTTTTTCTACCACTAGCAGGGCTGCGCCGCGCCCGTCACCCCCACGGCGCCGAAGCCGAAACCAGCAATTTTCGGATGTTTTTGAGAGCAATAAATAAGTTGGCTGGAAGAGTAAAGACGAGTTGAGAAATCGTGTGTTTCCTCCGCGTGGAAGTTTTATTTCCTGAGACGCGGGATAAAAATGACTTGTCTGAAAACCGGAATTATGTTTTAGGTCCGTCAGGTTTTAAGGATAAAACGACTCGACCCAAGAATCTCCAATAGCGGTTTGTTTTTCCTCAGTTTGTTTCCCGCTTTGTGTTACTCTTGTGGTTGTTTTTTTAAGCAATGTATGGTTGTGGCAGTTCATATCTCATGTTTGTGAAGGAGGTGCTCACTCTTGTAGGAAAAATATGTACTTTTGTATGTATGTATTATGTATGTGCTTCCCTCTCTATCTCTTAGCATTCTCACTCCTCTTCAATATGCTGACTCCTTTCTCTTTACATACACGTCCCTCTGTCTGCCTTTTTATAGCTGTCTCTATATGTATACATGCGCCTGTCTATACCAATGGCTGCTTGGGTGCCTGTCTACCTCATACTCTCTGCCTGTCTGTTTATCTGTCTCTAACTCCTTGCCTTCACCTGTCTGTCTAAATATCTGCCTTCAACTATCTGCCTGTCTACCTCACTGCCTCTGACTGCCATCCTATCTATGTTCTTGTCTGCCTGTCTACCTGATCTGTACTTCTCTCTCTCTCCTCTCTCTCTCTCTCTCTCTCTCCTCTCTCTCTCTCTCTCTCTCTCTCTCTCTCTCTCTCTCTCTCTCTCTCTCTCTCTCTCGTATAACCAAGCCTGTTACCTAATCATGTCCATGTTTAAGAGATTGTTAAATTTCGACAGCATCACCGGTCCTTTCTCTGTACCTGAACACACCAAACACTCATAAACTCATAAACCTCACGAGCACTTTCACTGGCAACCATTACAGTCCCAGAGAGCCATGGCTGATATGTATCTATCTGTTTATATATTTGTGTGTGTGTGTGTGTGGTGTGTGTGTATGTGTGTGTGTGTGTGTGCTGGTCTTGTGGGTATTATGTTAAAAAAGGTTGATTTTACACTAACAAAACTTCATATGTAAAAATTTGCATAGATATGAAGATTTGTCATTGAGATGAACATTTAATTGTACAAAACGTATTGGATATGGAAAAGAAAAAAAATTCATGAAAACTGATATATAAGGCTTTGAATGAACCTTAAATGGTAGTATAGGAAATACGGAAAAACATGAGTGGTTGAAGCTTTCCAAACAACTTGCGGCGGAAGAAATAAATATTTTGAGTTAGTTTTTTAAAATTACCTGATTGAGTACACTTTATTTGAGTCATCTGATGAAACGAAACATCTGAGGCAAATTACTTACCTATCATTTCGTTACCAAACAGCCATTTTGATTAAATATCAATAACATCTATATCTCGTATACTTATTTGGTGAATACGAGAAGCGGAGTAAATTAACATAAACAATTAAGACATATATACGTACACCATGCTGTGTAATCGTCACACCTACAAATGGGGATTAACAGACAGAAACATATTTATCACAAATGTTATCAAGGCGTAATTGAGGCGTCATGAGCAGTGGAGGTTGAGGGAAAAGCGACGTTTTTTAGCAAATGGCAGGACCTAAGGCACTCATTCCCTCCACTCGGTCTTCTTCCTCGAGAAACAAGTCCTCCCGGGAAACATATTCGTCTTATTGAATTTCTAGTATTGAGGAGACGCAGATATATGCGAGGACATCTATCGAGGCGGGCGTGACGGGGGTCGCGGGCGGGTCGCGGAGAACTGAGCCGCAAGGAAAGGCCGTGAATTTCTCCGCCACTCTCCTTGCCTTGCCTTGGCCGAGGCGTAGCTGCGGCTGTGGCGGCGGTGGTGGTGGTTATATCGCTTAGTAATAGTAATAGTTTAATGTTGTGATAGTAATAGTAATGGTTTTATGTTGTGATAGTTTGTTGCTTGATGTGTGTGTGTGTGTGTGTGTGTGTGTGTGTGTGTGTGTGTGTGTGTGTGTGTGTGTGTGTGTGTGTGTGTGTGTGTGTGTGTGTGTGTGTGTATAAAAGCATAAAAGAACTATGATTTTTTCGCCCAATTTAAGTCAAATGAAAAAAACACCAGCATAACAGTAAAGAATTCCCACTTATTCTAAACTACACACTTACACAGTAAACTAGATGTAAAAAAAAGGTATATATAGGGCCTACGTAGACCTGCAAAGTTATCAATTTGTCCACCTCAGAAAAAGTTGTCCCTATAATAAAAAGAAAATATCTTTGACAGTGATTTGAATGTAAGAATAGGAGAGAAAAAAATCATTATAAACCAATTATCTAGCCGAATTTTAGCATAGCAATGGCACAAAGGTAATAATTCATAGCTATCACTACAAATAAATACACCCAAATGAGTGAGATACAGAACTAATGTATTTGCTGCTAACCATTTAGAAATATCGTGTGTTTGACTTGATCTATGACGATGCCACAGCCTCTTGAAAGAAAATATATTCACCTGAGATAAACTACGACAGGTTAGCAGCACAGCGTACATACACGTGGCAGGCGATAGTGCCCGCCAACAAGGGGTAGACTATCTCATGACGCCTCCACACCTCCCATGATGTCTGCAAAACCTTTCCTTCAGTATACTACCTTTATCTTGTCTTTCTTGACAGTAAATATGAATCACTTGAGTGCTCTGATACAAACTTATTTTTCATCAATGTGTGTTCATGTTGTTCATGGCATTTTTATTCGACTACTTGTACCTCCCCCACTCACCATAAATTAAAACTATCCATTTAATTGCACCATGCATGACGACCAAACGACCTTCAGGTGCAATGTTACCAAAGCTGGGTGCGGCGTAACCAAAACTGAGCAGTGAGAAGAGAGACTGATTTGTTTGCGACGGGAGGGGGACAGTGTGTGACAGAAGCATCGCACTCGGGACTGTAAGATGGAAAATGGAGACTGACGCTTGTGACACGGAAGAAAACCAGGTGTGTGACGAGAGACGAAGTGTGTGTGTGTGTGTGTGTGTGTGTAGGGGTTGTTGAGACAGGAGGAGGAGGAAGATGTTTGACAAGGATGGGAGTGGAATGTGACTGCGACCAAGGCGGTATGTGACGAGGGAAATACACGAACAACTGACATGAACTGACGATTGATTCATGATACGAAAACAGTCCTTTGTGTGACTTAACGTATGACAACAAAGATGGATGAGTAGTGTGGTGCATACATACACATATACACATAAAATACATACATACATACATACATACATACATACATACATACATACATACACCACTGAGACAAAAGTACAGTGGAAGGAATAAGACTTGGACTCTCGAATATGCTAAAAATCTTACTAAAATACTTGCCTGTGGTCCACCTGGTAAACTGCTATCGATGCGAGTCCTTGGAATGCGCCGCACACGTCCGAGGTCTGCGGCTTCTGGCAGCGACTAAGTGCATTGACTTAATTGGTACAGCGAGAAATTCGAGACACCACAAACCCTGAGTCGAAGCACTGACGTCAGACACTTATTTTACCTTGGCCAGTTTGTGTGTGTGTGTGTTGATAGTATACGCATGATAATGTTTAGGTGGTAAGCATGAATGGTTTTCTTGTACGCAGAATTAACCCAAGGTGAGTTATTGTTTCGTTTAGAGAACGAGCAAATCTTAGTAGAGCTAGTTACCTCGTTGGGTCCTTCACACACACACACACAAACTCACACACACACACACACACACACACACAACCTGGCCGAGGATCGTTAGCGGCGGGAGAAGTGATCTGCTACAACGATTTATGGCGCGTTTTTCCCTATTAATAACTTAATTTCGGAGAGTGCCTTCCAGGGCCCCGGACACTCAAAACATTCCCACCAGCTCTACCAACAACTGCTCGTTCCTCGCGTGAATAATATCCAATACTTTTTATATAAGATTGAATTCTCACTAATAATCTATTAAGAACTATGCATTATTTCGTTGTCGAGTCGCTTTGTGTAGTCAATAACCTTGTAGTTGGTACTTGCAAAGTGTCTAGATAGGATGAAAATCTTATCTTATCTCTCGTTGTCGAGTAGGAATATACGAAGGTACTAGCTAGAAGAAAAAAAAAATGATATAGTCTGGTTATTACTCCCTAAAAGCACTTGTGTAAGGTAGAATAAAGAAAATCTAAAAGGTGAGTATTCATGTGGATATTAACAACTGATAGGTGCATGAGGTAATAATTGGTAAGCTATTAAGAAGGAAGAAGCAATTTTTCCTTGAGGTAATAAAAACAACAACATAATTTCACCTGTACAATAAGAAAATAGTGTATGAGGTAATAATTGGTATAAAATAAAGAAGGAAGAAGCAACATTTTCTTGACGTAATAAAAACAACAACAACGCAATTTCACCTCTACAATAACAAGAAGAAAAAATTGCATAAGCTACATGAGTCGTCTGACAACACATGTACCCAAATGAGCGACAGTATCTCGGCGATCACCCTGCACAGCGAGGAGCAGGAACGAATACAGCGGCCAAGGCGATCTGAGCACCGTGCATCCCCATCTGTATGCCGCATCGGCCTCTCTGAATTATATAACACACACATATATGGCGGACGAGGCACAGCGAAAAGGTCGACGCGATTAAGTCACTTCTCCGAGGCGATCAATAGCTCCGCCAGATCCCAACCAAAACAAGTGATATTAAAAGGATCTCAGATGTGTTAAATGGCCTCAGGTAAAGTTTGGAAAGGTTGAAATAGAAGTAAATATTATAGCGCGAATCGCCGAAGGCCTCACCACCATTTTGGATTTTCCCGTTTTCTCTAATATCAGGCAGGAGGTGTGCGCTGCTCGTATCCCTCCTCCTCCTCTTCTCCTCTCCCTCCGGCTGTCCCCTCCTTCCCGTCCCTGTCCTGTCCGCTCAGCTGTTCCTCCCTCGGGGCCGCGGTTCAGCCAGGCCTCACCAGCGCTGCGCCCACTCCCGCCCGCGTCACACAGCATTATTACCCGCCGCCGCACTCACCACACCCACCCACACTATGCCAGCTTATTTATGCACTCTCACGCCTATACTATTTATACAACACAATGACACTATTTATTTCTCTCTCTCTTCTTTTATAAGCCATTCACAAATGCACTATAACAATTACAAATCTTCTTCTACACCCCCTTTCCCCCCAAAAAAATACAGATTTCCTAGCATGGGAGATAAAAAAATTGTTACCTATGATTTTTTTCCATGCGGCCCTTCCCTCTTGTGACACTAATTGTATAACATTATAATTTTATTAGTCATTTGCACACATTAATATATTGGTAGAAACTCTTGGAATAATTGTAAAGTAAGTGTAGGAGAGTTAGTATCCGAGCTGCATCGCGTGACAGGAGAACCGAGGGGAGACTGCCAACGTGAAGAGGTAATGCAGTGAGGGCAAGGGGAATGCGGCAAGAGGCACAACTTATATTAGAATTATAACAATTATGAGTAGGATGGATGGCCCCCCTGGCTCTCTCCCTCATCAGTGAGACTCCCTGGCTCTAAATAATGGCCTCTGGATCACTGGGATTATTTCTATCCTTGATGAAATAATTATCTTTCTTGTCCCCTCTCGACCGCTAGTGCACGCAGAAAATTACGGAGGAGGTGGAAGAAGAGGAGGAAGAAAAGGAGGAATGAGTGTAGTAAGAGGAGGAAAAGGAGGTTATGAAGGTGGATTACGTATTATTTATTGGCAAACTAAATATGTGGTAACGAAGAAGTATTTTACATTTACTATTAGTGATATTGCCGTGCATAAACATTTGTATATTCATCTCCCTCATGTTCGAATTATCAAATAAGTAGTTAAAGCATAATAGACTGAGCTGCCGGGTGAATCATCGCAGAATAGCTTATAAATCCAAGCGTAATCGATAGCAAACACACCTGATTAGAATTTAACTCGAGTAGAGAACATAAATCTAATGAGGCAATGATATATGTCACTCCATCTGTCATTGTCTCTCCGTCCCCAGTCCCCAGTCCCCACCAGCCTCCTCCTCCCCTCCCAGTACGGAATCAGCACTTCACAGCACTCATATGACCCTCCATTTTTCATCCTCCACAAGGAAAAGACAAATATACCTCAGGCCCGTAGCCAAGCATAGCATCTGCACCTGCATCCACGTCAAGGGTATTTGTGGCACGTCATGGCTTGCGTTCTGCTGCTTGGGGACTTCAGGCTAAACGACCTCACCTACGTCTCTCCAAAATATAATAAATGAATGGAACTGTGTGCTGTGCTAGGATGAATCGCTTCTGGGATACGTTAAGCAATGTTACAGTAATTACAAGGTATAAATGTGCACCTGTTTGTGAAAGTTTCATATGTGTGATACATATATGACATGGTTAGAAGGCGTTTTCGTATCCAGTTTTGCTTTCCCTGCATGCAATATAATTAAAAAACACATACTAAAGTTCATATTTACTCCTCAATTCGAGGTATTCTCCTCAACTCCTTCAAATGTATCTTCTTCGTCATTTCTTTCCGTCTCCATTTTCCGGCCTAAACCGTGAGAAACTTGCGTCATCGTAAGCGTGAGAGCGATGACGTGGCAATTGTGACGAAACTGTGACGTCATCAATGCCAAGTTCTCATAACTCAAGAGAAAATGGCCGCCAGTGGACACTTTAACTGCCCATTAATGCCTTGCTGAAATGTGACGAGTCGGGAGAAAGCGTACACACGACTGCCGGGGAGAACACTCGTACACTCCAACACTTCTACCACCACTGCTTCAAAACGGTGACGCTATTCCTCATAACCAGCCACTGAAATATAAACACCAAGTCTAACCTAACTCATATGCACAAAAAAACCACTAGAAATCAAGTAATAAAGGGTGAAAACACCGCATTTATAACACAGTTCAGAGAGAGTATAAAGTCCGCCTCCCTGTCCCGCTCTTCTTGACGGGTCACGCTCGATCTCCTTTACGAGTTCTTCCTCTCATAAAGATGTCTAGCGGTTTTGTTGCGTCCGTGTTAACCCCTTGTTACCAGGGTATTTGGGGATGCCTCTGTG
Source organism: Chionoecetes opilio (assembly GCA_016584305.1). NCBI lineage: Eukaryota > Metazoa > Arthropoda > Malacostraca > Decapoda > Majidae > Chionoecetes > Chionoecetes opilio. The sequence continues at coordinate 414,098 of JACEEZ010021809.1, read as the reverse complement.
TCATAAATTGCTGTGTTTGGGTAGCCGAGTCCCGTCGAAAAGGTGGTGAGCCGGTTAATTTGTAGTTTATTGCTGGCGGAAGAGAGGTAGTCATTTTTTAGTTTTGTTTTACTGCTCGGGGGGAGAAAGTGTGTTTTACTTGTATATGACGTCTCCCTGCTGGTGTATTAGGCTGTGTGAAGGGCAAGGGAAGGAGGAAAAAAAGTGAAGGTAAGGAAGGAATGGATGAATTAAAAGATCTTTACAAAACGTCGGATAAATGTGATATGCTAATCAAATATATAGAAGACAAATGAAGGTAAATCAAATGAAATGTAATGAATATACATCAATATGTATATTATTATGCGGGAAAAAACTAGGAAAAGGAGATTACAGAAAATGAGTAGTGCAGTCCATTCAGATTTTTTTTTTCTTCTCTCTCTCTCTCTCTCTCTCTCTCTCTTACCCACGACGTAGCAATCAAGTCACATCTTGCCCTTTCTAGCTCCCACTTCCCAAACACATACACAAACACACACACACACACACACACACACACACACACACACACACACACACACATACACACACACACGCACACACACACACACACACCCCTCCCGGGGTGGTGGCTTCGGCCAACACTAAGCACTAGGGATGAATGATAAAATAAATGTTGATATGGCGACGGGGCCATACGAGCGTTACTCAGGCCCTGTAAAATACAACTAGATGAATACAACTAGATGAATACACACACACTCCCTCCCACATAAACAAGCGAGTTACGCCTTAGTCAAATGAATCAGAGCCTCCGTGACAAATTATATTAAGCCGCTAAGCTGCTTGAGGAGCCGCCAAGAGAGTATCATATCACGCTAAACACAACGCCGCCAATTAAACAAGGGGTAAAACAGCTCATTTACTCCTCCGTTGGGCCATTCTGCGGCCATAACACTCAGGGTTATGGCGCCGTAAAGATACAGGGTGGCGTAGAAACATCTCTCTCTCTCTCTCTCTCTCTCTCTCTCTCTCTCTCTCTCTCTCTCCTCTCTCTCTCTCTCTCCTCTCTCTCTCTCTCTCTCTCTCTCTCCTCTCTCTCTCTCTCTCTCTCTCTCCTCTCTCTAACTACCATTCTTGTTATTGACTGTTGCGTCTCCCCTCCCCCATCCCCTCGTTACTACTCACCCCTTTCCATTCATTTCCATTCACACACACACACACACACACACACACACACACAACCTCTCTCTCTCTCTCTCTCTCTCTCTCTCTCTCTCTCTCTCTCTCTCTCTCTCTCTCTCTCTCTCTCTCTCTCTCTCTCTCTCTCTCTCTCTCTCTCTCTCTCTCTCTCTCTCTCTCTCTCTCTCTCTCCTAACTACCATTCCTTTTTTTGACTGTTGCGTCTCCCCTCCCTCATTACTACTCACCCCTTTCCATTCATTTCCCACACAGCCTGACCACTGAGCCATGGGGAATGAATGAATGAATGCAAATGAATGAAAAGTAATTACTATTAAAAGCCTCATAATTAGTGATACAAGTAACAAAATAAATAATGAAAGGTGGCATCATAATTTCAGACAAATGCACGAGTAAAATTTGTTCTGAAATGACAAACTCTAACACACAAGTAACCGAAAGAAGAAAGTATCAAGAAAAAAAAGTTAGATTAGATAAATTAAGATATTATAATTATTACCTTCCTATAATATACAAATACTTGACTCCTTTCTTTCTTTCCTTCTTTCTAATTCACTTCTCCCACACCACAATCAAAAGAAGAAAAGAGGCATTACAATTTTCTACCAACCTGACAGCAAGCAAGTGACCCGCGGTGTTACACGTCACAACACTGAGTTCCACGTGAGGGTAAACAATGGGTGAAACAGCGATAAACACTTAAATATGGCAATTTGGGAGGCGCGGGGGTGCAACGGGGTAATTTTATCGGTAGTTAAGCTGGTGGGGAGGAACTTAACGAGGGCAGCGTGAAGCAGGGAACCAAGGGGAGCCGCCAGTTATCGCCTCATTAGATAAATTGGTTGAAATGAATGGAATGGTAATTGGTGATGATGTGTCGTGTGAAGTTTGTGTTTTCATTTTGCGGTGAAGGTGGAGGAGGAAGGAGTAATCTAGTGGTTAAAATGCTCGTGTTGATGGCTTGTGTGTCAGTCAGTCAGCCAGTTAGTTTTTTACAGGAAGGTGACAGATGCCCTGAGTATGTGTTTTTGCGCCTTGTTTTACCCTTTTTTGTTATTATTAAATGTGTTTTATCGTTTACATTGTACATACGTTACAATGGGAAAAATTGTATTATCCTGAAAGACATATTTTTTCTAATCTCTCTCTCTCTCTCTCTCTCTCTCTCTTCTCTCTCTCTCTCTCTCTCTCTCTCTTCTCTCTCCTCTCTCTCTCTCTCTCTCTCTCTCTCTCTCACGTCCCTTAATATTTTCTCCTATCTACCTTGCTCCACTCATTTCTACTATCAAGCCCGCACGTCCATCTCCTCGACCCTCCGATGCACAACGTCCTGACCATGTATACTTACTTAGCTCCTTTAATAACAATTTTCCCCCCTTTACCCTTTTAACCTTGCCGTGTCTTCGTGTCTGTACATCTTTGGGGAAACATAAATTTCCGCCTGATTATGGATACAACAACACAAGAAACAATAACAATAATTCAAAAATAGTGAAGCTAAACGAGCCATTATATACAAGATAGATACAGGTGATGGACGGCCAGGTTGGCTTACGAGAGTCAAAGGTGAAACCAAAAGACATATGAGGTCAAGGGTGTAACAACATTAAAGAAGAAAAAGTGAAGAAAAAAAAGGAAGATAAAAATAGAAAAAATAAGCATGTGCAAAATAGACGAATGATGAAGAGGTAGAAGAGGATATAGAGGAGGAAGAGGAGAGGAGGAGGAGGAGGAGGAGGAGGAGGAGGAGGAGGAGGAGGAGGAGGATGAGGATGATGATGAGGAGGAGGAAGAGGAGTAGGAGGAAGGGTAGAAGCAGTAGTAGTAGGAGTAGGAGGAAGAGGAGGAGGAAGAGGGTGCAAAGGAAGGAATGTGAGTTACAGTCTCCAGATGGCCTCACACAATCATTCCTTGTCCTCTGGTGATTTACTCTCTTATGCCCCTAAACAGCGACAAGGAGCCATAAACACAGCCTTAGGCACTGCAATTCCGTGACCTTCAACAACCCACCATGACCTCCTCCCTACACCTGCCTCTTGATTCCGATGTCTAGGTGAAGGGATCAAGTGTTCAGGTGTTTGATGCACAGGTGAGTACGTTTCTGAAGGTGATTTACGTCGTGTTATTTTGGTGTGGGTGAGTGGTATGTACCTGGCTAGGGTGTACTGTAGACCTGGTGCTGACATTAAAGTATATGTTACAATATTTGTTTCGTATCGGTGAAGAGGTAAAAAATATATTACTTCAACAAGAACAACCAATACTACTATTACTGTTACAACTATTACTTCTACCACTGCAGACTACAACGTATAATTATAACCTGAATATAGCTGCAGTTGTAATTATAATAATCAGTTAAAATAATTAAGCATTATGAGGACGAACTGGGAAATACGTATGATGTGTGGGATTATTTGTATGTGCGTGTGTGTGGCTCGTCCATCAAGCGTCTGAGAAATCGATTTATATACGCAACTCCTTTTACAGTGGAGAAATAATCGTGGTGGCTGAACAAAGCATAACAAAGCATCCAAACAGCACTCCGATAAACACAAACAGACGAGGTGATTACATGCACCTCAAAGCACAGGGACCACGGCAGAACACCCAGGACTCTGACTGCCTCCACCTCGGCAACACAACACCACGACACTTCATTACACTCAACATCTTTGGACTCACGCACTTGACCCTTAGTTAGGTGAGTCATTGATCATCATATTCGTAATCACTAATAATTCTCCTTCTGTGTTGTTGCAAGTAATAAACGTGAAAGCCGCGTGTCAGGGAACGATTAGTTGTGCTGCCGAGACGTGAGGACATGCCGATTAGGCCCAAGTTATCACTCCCGCCTGCCACTATGTGTATGTATGTACAACGCAGAGAAGCAGGACGTACTAAAAGGAAGAGAAAATCTGCCTCATAGCCACTAAGATACTCCTCATGCTGATTTCCTGACAGAGGTTCCTTGCATGATAACTGATAGGGCCTTTCGGCATCATATCATCATCCCCATCAATTTGACATTATATTAACAACCCAGTCACTAAATCTTTCGAAAATCAATAGAAAACTAAATGTAGGAAATTAAGATGTAAATCACATATACACAATTACACATCTTTCTCATCAAAATTACGAGATCTCATTCTTAAACTAAAACTAAAACCTATCATGCACTTCCTATCCAAATATACATGTCAGCAGCAAAATTATATTGATTTCTCGCATTCATAAACTATCACTTTACTTCATTAAGCCCACTTCTGCCTTCCCCTCCACTCCCCCGAGCTTTCAAGAAAAATGATTGATCGAGTGTTAGGACAGAAGGTCCTTCGTCAGCTCCTTCGCCGCCTCAGTCACCAAGTAAACATACGATTATGATGATGGAGCGGCCGTGAAGAGGTGACAGCCAGGTTTGTGCGGCATTAAGAAGTCAAAAGTGAGCACCAGATAAACAAGTGGACAGGGAGGGAGGGATGAGAGAGAGGTGTTGAGGAGGAAAAGAAGGGTAAGGGAATAATATAGACTGGAAGGGAAGGTAATACAGAGAACTATGTTTTATATTGTTTCCTTAGTTGTTGTTGTTCCCTGTCTTGCAAGGTTTCTATCTCTAATTTTGTTGAATAATATATAAGGAGATAGGAACTGAAGCCAGTGGACGCAAGGAATAAATGATGAAGTAGAGAGGGGCATTATTTAAAGAGTTGCCAATGCTTTTATATCTTGACGTTACAACTTAATTGCTTGCGATCTTGTTTAGCACAGATCGATTACTCGCTACTTTATGCACTGATTATACTCTGCGTCTAATACCAAGGTGATTGATCTGTTCATACGAGAAAAAAAGTTGATTAAGACCCACTCACTCCAAGAATTTATGGTAATGGCAGGTAGATGCATCCGTTTATGTACCTGATCTAAACGAGGCCATCCACAAACGTCAATATGATCTAAACTATTCATCATTAGGACCAACGAATTTTACACTTTTTATGTTCGAAAAAAATATTAGAAAAATGATCACGAAACACTGAATTAAGAGACACAGCAATGAAAGGCCAGTCCTACCACACCCACTCACACATCTACCTATCAATCCACCTCCAATTCTACACATGTATACAAGAAAAGGGCACTCACACTTCTAATACACACATACATATACATACACGCACCAAAGTCGTTGCCCTTCCTCTTAGACTCCATATAATGAAAATAAACTTCACTGACCGTGTTGTATATAGAAGTTGCTCTCTCCACCGTCTTCCTTCCACTGACTGCTAAGACATACAAGCCTCCATCTTCCTCTACGTATCTCTCCCTCTTCCTTCCCTTCCTCCCTCCTGTGCCGCTCTCTCTGCTTTTTATGGCACCGTAGGAATTCACCTTTAATTTATGGAATACATAGTGTCATTTCTCGGCCTGGTTCTCACAGCAGCGTCGCCCTGGCCTTCCACCCACACCCTGGTTGCGGTCTGCCCTTGTCCCTCCCTGCCATCAAGCTGTCAAAACCTCAAGTTGTCAGAATTGGCGCCCAACCCGCGACCATGCGATTTGCTATGTAGGGAGGGGAATGAAAATAAAAAGTTACCATTGGAAAGAGTGAGAAAGTACGTAACCAATACTACATGAGGTTCAAAAATACCAGAATGGATAACCAGTTGAAAATAGTTCAAGAAACTTTATATACATCATAATGAGTGTTTAAATGTGTCTACAAGTGTATATGTTGAAAAGTTGATGACAACTTACTAGCTAATACTCGAATAATGCAAGACAACATGATGTTACCTTTGCTTTCAGAAATCACAAAAGCCATAAAAGCAAAAAGTTGGCATGAGTATCGCACCAACGAAGATAAACATCAAAGGGAATAATAAAAATGACACCCTTAGACGTGACCACAACAAGGCCATCCCCGCCCTCTCCTTTCCATCCCTCCAAGCCCTTTCCATCCCTCCAAGCCTCGATGGGTTGTGGGAGGGGGGTCATGGAAGATGCAGGGGAGGGGGGGCAAGATACTGGCATTAAAAACAATTCAAACCGCATTCTTGGAATTGATAAATATACCGCATCCCAAAGACACCGTTTAAGACCGTCTTGGGAGCTCACAACGATGATATATACATCAGATAACAAAATGCAAGTGTAGTTGGATGGATGTGTGTGTGTGTAGGTACATGTGCAAATGTTTAGATAGGCCATTTGTAACTCTTAAAGCATGATATACGAGCCACTTATGAACCAAGAGTCTACTGACATTACCTACCTGTGTCTCGTGGGCCGCGCCACGCCTGCGCACACGCCCCAAGCACCGGCCGCAAGTCAGGCTTGGAATTCAAAAGTGTTTTGTTAAAAGACTTCAGCAAAAAGCTGCCAAAATATGGAAAAACAAGCCTTTATAAAGTCAGGTTTGTTGAAAAAAGCAACGTACCAAATGACAGGAAACCTACATATGCTAACAAATGGTAAGTGGAATTGTTATCGAATCCGTAAATTGATCATTTTAGCAGAACAATCATAAGCACACTTATGTCAGCAATATGTAGTGTGTGTGTGTGTGTGTGTGTATGCGTGTGTGTGTGGTGTGTGTGTGTGTGTGTGTGTGTGTGTGTGTGTGTGTGTGTGTGTGTGTGTGTGTGTGTGTGTGTGTGTGTGTGTGTGTGTGTGTGTGTGTGTGTGTGTGTGTGTGTGTGTGTGTGTGTGTGTGTGTGTGTGTGTGTGTGTGTGTGTGTGTGTGTGTGTGTGTGTGTGTGTGTGTGTGTGTGTGTGTGTGTGTGTGTGTAAGGTGAAAAGGTATACAATTAGCTCAGATGTCACCCATCAAAGGAAATATAAAAAGTTTATATTCACCGGTATTAAAATCATCAACCCCCCCCCCCCCTTCCTCCTCCTCCTCTGTACCTGTATCTCCTCCTCGTCGCACCGCCCCGGGTAAGTAACATGAGGCCTCCTTCGCTTCCCGTGGTCGTTGCGGCGCCCCGGATCATCAAATAGCAATTAAGGGTCCCGTGTAGTAGGTGCAAAAGAGGTCCGCGGGTCACCCTGCCCCACCACGCCAATCTTACACCCATAATGGTTATTTATGTCGTCATTAATTACGTTCCCTCGGCCATAAGAGAAGGTGAAAGGCTAATAAGGAGCGTTTTATGTGCGTCTGTGTGTACGTTTGCGGAATATGAGTGCATGAAGGTGGGTGAGATAAGGCGAGCATGACAGAGTATGAGTTGGTGTAGGTATATTTTTGTACATTGTGCCGGACCATGCAAATACATGTAACTGTGGAGATTTACATAATTATCTGCGTCATGCATGCAAATGTGAAAGCCAATACGTCTTGAATGTATGCATGTATATAACGGATGGCCTTAATCAATAGGGTGTGCATAGGCGATATCAATAGTATTTGTATTTATATTTAGATGCCTAATGCACTAATAAATAAATCAACGAAGAATCAGCCGTCGAAAATCCAAAACCGGAATATTGTTTTATTAAACTCATTGTATTTTCTGTTAGTGTTGTTTACTGCATGAAATACATGCATGTACAATATATGTCTCCGTTACAGTAAACCCTCTCTAATTCGAACTAATTGGGGGGAGACCTGGGTCGAATTAACCGAAAGTTCAAATTACCCGATGGCTACCTTTAGCCCTTCACACAATAATAAGTCACTTAAACATGCCAAAACAGCACATATTGTATTACTTGTACTTACAAAAACCATTGTATTTATACTAGAATTATAAGTACACACACTTATAATACCACATGATAATAGTAATAACAATACAGATTACAATTGAACATAATCGGTTTGTCAAAACACCTCAGTTGTCGAGAAAATTGATATTTTGTAAAAAAAATGTACAACTATACTATTTTCTCGGTTATTTACCAATCAAGTATTTTTTTGCTTTACGCCAAATGATAGCCCTTAATTTACTTTATATTTACTTCTCTATATATGTTGCACTTATCTGCCATATTTTTTTAGTTATTGACAAAAACGTGATTTTAAAAAAAAATCTAGGCTAATAATACTAATACTGAAAATACTAATACTGATCATTTAATGATTAATCTAGCAATTCCTATCATATTTTTATGTCTTGTAGTAAGTTTTGTCTAATTTGTGGTTTTTAAGGAATATCTGGAAGTATCATGTCATTGTGAATTGGCTGAAATAGGGACTTATAATTATTGTAACTGAAAACTGACTCCAGATTCGTGTTCAGCATGCCGAAAACTGGCAGGAACAAATTTTCTAGCAAATCTATTATTAAAAAAATATTGCAAATTTTGCAAGGGGTGCAAAATCCCTTGCAAAATTTGCAATATTTTTTTATTAATAGATTTGCTTGAAAATTTGTTCCTACCAGTTTTCGGGCATGCTGAACACGAATCTGGAGTTAGTTTTCAGTTACAATGATTATAAGTTCCTATTTCAGCCAATTCACAATGACATGATACTTCCAGATATTCCTTAATAATCACAAATTAGACAAAACTGACTACAAGACAAAAGTATGATAGGCATTTCTAGATTAAATATTACTTCAATACAATGATCAGTATTAGTGTTTTCGGTATTAGTAATATTATTATTAATCCCTATTTGAGCCACCCATGCGATTGTCAAAGTACTTATAAAAACCTAGGAATAATATAGCAATCCTGTGGGACTTCTAATGCCCTCCATAGACTCCTCGGACTCCCACTAGTAAGGCTAAGGATACTTCAAACTTGCTCGCATTATGGAAAGTTATTGAAAAATTTCAACTGGCCTGAAACAGGACGAATCATCCTAAGTTTAAATTATACGGGTTCGATTTAGAGAGGGTTTACTGTATGTCCATTTAGATCATTTTGGTGTGACACTACTTCAGTTTCAGTTTCAGATATATATATAATATATACATATATATATATATATATATTATATATATTAATTATATATATATATATATATATATATATATATATATATTTATATATATATATATATATATATATATATATATATATTGTACATCTAAATCATAAGATAAAAAATAGTTCCGGGTTAATCATGAAAGAAAATATCATTGTTCAGAAGGCTGCCGCTCCTTCAAGCTTTTTATAAGTAGGTACACAAATAGCTGTGCGAGGTTCCTTACAACATATATAATCATAAGTTATCTACCGTGCGAGTAACTCTGTAGTATGTGGTCATCCATCACACTGCCGCACTATATACAAACACTAGTGCACAAAACACTACAAATTTCTGACAAACAAGCGGCATCCCACAAGGGCAGCGGAGAACCCCCGCAGTTTTATTGCCTTTATGCTTAAAAACAAGTCAATTGAGGGGGGATTAGCATCGGATGTTTCCTGAGGGCGCCCGCTCTCTCCCACGACCTTAACCCAGGGAAGGGAAGAACAAACACTTTACTTCTTCTTTCCTGTCAAATTTCGTACTTTACAGTACGTAATTTTGTACAGTTTTTGCTGTTATATTAATATTATGACATATTGTTTTCTTGTGAATTACCGTTCAACTGTAAATGTCTGTGAAGAGGTTGCGAAAAGAATGTTAGGTTCATGGAACGAAACATTACGGGAAGAATTTTTGTTCATGGAGGACATGTTTCCTCCTGCCCTGTCTGATCAAGGAAGTTAAGCCTTGTCCCTGGCCTAGAAGGGGCGAGGGATGAGCAGGTGTGATGGGAAAGGGTGAGATACAGAGAGAAATTAGTGGTAGGAAGAATAGAGTGAGGGAGTATAGGGTGGATGGTAGACAGAGACAAATGAACTTGTGTGAACTAGTGAACTAGTGAACTAGTGCTAATACAAAACTAGTGTTTGTCATAGCACTATATACGGGTACACAACACACACACACACCACACACACACACACGCATCAGAAGGACAGTATAAACAGTAAAAAGAATGAAAAAAGTTAATGATTATAGATTTTTTTTAGAAAGAGCACACACGAAGGTATACACATTTGGGGTGCAGAAAGCGACTTTATCCTCTCACACCGTCGAGTTCCTTACCTTATTCCTTCTCCCCCTTCCTCGTCGCTACCCTCCACCGTTACCATACCCACCCCCAGGGCACCATAAACCCCCAAATATCGCTACCCTCCCCCGCTCCACGCCAGCATTCTCCATCTCTGACTATTTGCTTGTTTGTTGAAGGAGCATTTGTTCGTCTTCCTTCCACTGATGCTGGAAACCTAATTTAAGTTGTCTTGATTGAATATACTTTTATCTACATCTTAATATTTGTGCCATTGAAATATTCCCTGACTTTCTTATATAACTGAAAAAGTATGTAAATAAAAACAAACACCCAAAACATAAGTCACCATAACAAACGATCCTTCTTTGTCCTTTGCCATACTTACACATCAACGAAGGCTTCCATCCCCTTTACATTCATAAGGAGAAGAGGAGGGGAGGTGGAGGGCTGCTACTACCCCGCCACCAAATACCTGACGAGCCCAGAGTCGCTTCGATGCTAATGTGACGGAACCCGACCCGGAGCTGTGTATATTTTGACGTGCGAGTTGATTGAGCAACTGACTGATCTTTAGGCTGGACATACCTTACCTCACATACATACATACATACGGCGTCCCACACATAATTAAAAGGCTAAAACTGTATGGATAACAATGAATACTAAAAATATGACAATAATAATGATAACAACAATTTCAATAATAGCAATAACAACATAATCATTATAATAAAAAGATAAAAATAATACAAACATAAATTATAATGAAAATAATAATAATTGAACAGTGATAAAACTACTCATAATCAAAATCATAGGAAAATTATGAATCATTACTGTCCTCATAAAAAAATAAACAACAATAAAAACATAAAATAAGAATAATAGCAATAATTTGAATAGCAAATAATTATCTTCCATGAAAATCTATTAAATTTCACTCTCAAGTGGCTGGGATACTCAAGAACTCACTGGGCCGCCCTAATCATGACCACACATCACAGGCTGGTGTATGTAAATTGCTTTTGCCGCTCAATTTGATGTAGAGATTGCATTCAGATTAACTACGATAAATCAGGCCCACCACTACATCATCTCCAGCCAGCAGTAACACCCCTTGGCCACCCTGCCACCTCAGCTGAACCCGGGGATGTGTGTGTGTGTGTGTGTGTGTGTGAGAGAGAGAGAGAAGAGAGAGAAAAAAAAAAAGGGGGGGGGGGGAAAAAAAAAACCCCAAAAAAAAAAAAAAAAAAAAAAAAAAGGGGGGGGAAAAAAAACAAAAAAGGGGGGGAAAAAAAAAATTAAACCCCCGGGGGGAAAAAAGGGGGGGGGGGGGGAAAAAAAAAAAAATTTAAAAAGGGGGTTTTTTTAAAAAAAAAAAAAGGAAAAA
>JACEEZ010021809.1:395000-397500 GCA_016584305.1 Chionoecetes opilio | reverse complement strand
GTGTGTGTGTGTGTGTGTGTGTGTGTGTGTGTGTGTGTGTTGTGTGTTGTGTGTGTGTGTGTGTGTGTGTGTGGTGTGTGTGTGTGTGTATGGTGTCTGTGTGTGTGTGTGTGTGTGTGTGTGTGTGTGTGTGTTTGTGTGTGTGTGTGTGTGTGTGTGTGTGTGTGTGTGTGTGTGTGAACAACGTGGGTATACATCTTGAAGGGGAAGGTGCGCCTGTTAGGGGAGATGCTAGTGTCCGAACTATATAACTTTTGTCTCTCTGTGTCTTTTCTTGTTGTTTTACTCATTTTCTCTCCCTCGTTGTATTTTCTTGAATTTTTTTTTATCCATTTGCACATGCTTGGATTTTGTATACGTGTGTGCGTGTGTTTGTATATGCTTATGTGTGTTTTTGGATAAGTACATATATATATATTTTTTTTTTTCTCTCTCTCTCTCTCTCTCTCTCTCTCTCTCTCTCTCTCTCTCTCTCTCTCTCTCTCTCTCTCTCTCTCTCTCTCTCTCTCTCTCTCTCTCTCTCTCTCTCTCTCTCTGTAGTCCTGTTTTGCCACTTTTTTCCTGTCCCTTTTCACCTGTCACTCTCGTCGCCCTCCCTCACCATCTCATAACCTAGACCATTGGAAAGTTCTCCGTCTACTCGTCAGACGGTGTCGCGTTAGGCAAATGAGTTATGGAATTCCAGTGAGCAATAATTCAACGGAGCTGTCTGGAGGGAGGAGGAAGACAGATGAGCAAGTTCCTCACGCCTCAGAGACCCGCTGTTCTTATAGGCTTCTACAGAGGGAAGGAAGGAGGGAGGGAGGGGAGGGAGGGAGCAGCAAAGGGGAAAGAGGTGGCTTTTGTCCCCCTATATATGTACCAAAAGTTGTCTCAGACTTAAAATATCACCGGGTTAGGTTTATACAGAGTTGATTTTTTTGTCACAAATATGTTTCGGTTTGAAAAATATGAATAAGGTATTTATGTACGTGATGTTTTTTCCCCATTGAGTTGTCGTAGGAGAGTAAAATGTATGATGATATATTAATGGAGATGAAAAAGAGAAAAAAAAAGTATAGAAGTTTGAGATCAACATGTCTTGAGTTATGATTGTGAGTAAATTGAAGCTTCACGTACATTTTTCTTGCTCCGATTTTGTGAAGCATGAGACGTCCTTATATTAAATGTCCCTGGTGAAAGATATTGCCAGCGGGACGGGAGGAGGATGGGGATAGCGGAGGAAGAGGGAGTCGAGGAGGAGAAAGAAGAAGACTGATGTGTGAATTGAAAAAGAAAGAAAAAAGATAGAGTTGATGTTTTCTCAGTGAACTCAAGAGGGAATATTTCAGTATATTGCTGCTTCTGATCCTCCAACAAGACGATTATGTACATAAAACATTGTTCATATTATTCTTTTTTCATCAAACATAGACCTAGAAGCGTAAAACCATGAAATAGGTTACTAGATAAGGACATCAAAATACTGATATTCAACATGTCATGAGTAGATATACTAATCAACGTATTTTATAATAAGCTTATGTAAGTCCTGAATCCTCTATTGTCTTCAGTCAGTGAGGGAAAAAACACACATATACACATATACAAAGAGTCGCCTTAACCTTGACCATAGACAAACGCTAAACAAATCAGCAACAGAAGAGTTATGGCAGGAAGGGAGGAGGGAGGGAGGGGACACAGCGTGGAGACGGAAGGGCTGGGAGGGAAGGGAAGAGGGGGAGCATAAAAAAATACAGGGGGTGTGGGGGTGGGGCGAGAGAGAGGCGATTAGTTTTTAACACAGTCTCCGGCCCCAAAGAGAGGCTGGGAGGCCCATCCATCATCCCTGATTCACAGTGTCTGGACGAACCTCTGCCACTGGAACACCGGGCGACCCACCTCTCTTTTACCACCCTCCCGCCCTCCATCTCATTCCCACCCACACCCCTCTTCTCTCTCTCTCTCTCTCTCTCTCTCTCTCTCTCTCTCTCTCCTCTCTCTCTCTCTCTCTCTCTTCTCTCTCTCTCTCTCTCTCTCTCTCTCTCTCTCTCTCTCTCTCTCTCTCTCTCTCTCTCTCTCTCTCTCTCTCTCTCTCTCTCTCTCTCTCTATGAAGTTCATAAAATACATTTGTGATAATCTTGAAAACGTTTGAAAATTACCATTCAGTACAATCACATAGTAATAACTTTTTTTTTATAATAAGAACACATACACACACACACACACAAACACACACACACACACACACACACACACACACACACACACACACACACACACACAAACACACACACACAAATGGTAATATCCTTACATATATTTATTCATCAAAGTTTCTCCCTGAGCCGACCGCCGCCTACCTCAAGTTGAGAGTATTAAGCATATTCGGCCGATTTTTCAAGAGGTTCGACAATTCTCATTTCGTGCAGTCTTGACGGACAGCACTTTTATTGCTTTGCCTCACTTGTTCATTTATTTTCTAGCTCCCATCTATTATTCTCGTCTGGTGTTAATTTA
>JACEEZ010021809.1:375000-390000 GCA_016584305.1 Chionoecetes opilio | reverse complement strand
CCATGCACCCTTCTCGTCCCTCTATCCTCTATTCGAATTTTTTTTTCTTCTAATGCAAGGGTCTTATTTCCTTACTTCCTCCCCCACTTTTTCCTTTTCCCGTCCTTCTGTTCATGAGTCTTCTTCCTCTTTTTTGTGTTTCCTTCACTCGTCTTGCCCTCTTCCCTTTCTGCTTCCTTTATTTCTTGGTTTTGCATTTTATTTTCCTTTCGGTGTAAATTCCAGTCCATTGATTTCCTTCCATTTGCTTCAGGTTTTCCCTTTATCTGTTTTCCTTATTCTCCCCACCTTGATTTTTTTTTCATTAAATGCTTGGCTCTTACTCACTCTCTCAGTAATTCTCAGATCATTATTTTTTTCTCGCTTTTCTAGAGTTTTTTCATCTAGGACTCTTGTTTTTCATATTTCCTTACTCATCATATTTTTCTTTACAATATTTGTACTCTTTTTCCATATATTCACATTATTCCTACTTTTCTCACATTTTACATTTTTTTCATGAACAAATTTCATTTTTCATTATACAAAATATGATTTTTCTTACATCTCCTACTTTAGTTGATCCTTCAATGTCAATATTAAAAGTAGAATTTTTCCTGGTTTTCTTGCATTCCCTCTTTCTTCGTCTCTCGCTTTCTTATATAATCTGTTCACTATTTTGTCTCCACTTCCTCAACTGACTTGTAATCCTACTCCTCACCCTTATAATTTTTTTTTACCATTTTCCCTCATTTTTTAGGTGTCTTCCCGTTACTTCCATCCCTCTTTCCATAATGATCGTATGTTTACACTGTGCCTTTTTTTCTTTCCTCCTAACATCCTTCCATTTTTTTTCTCCTTTTCATTTCTCTTTCCAATTCTCTGGGTAACATTTGTCTGCCCCTTTGTGGGTCTTTTATCTTCCAACCTTTTATTCCCTATATACATTACATATTTCTCCACATCTGTTCATTCCTCGCTCCACCTCCGTTATTCTCCTCTCCCCCTTCTATCCCTCCCTCTCTGCTCTCCCCTACGGCCATTGCCTTCCCTCAAATTGCAGTCATTTAGAGTCATTGTTGTGACGAGTACATTCAATTATTTGCATTGATCCTAAAGCCGCGTGATGCCACAGAGAAACTAGGCGATCTATCTTTTTTGTTTTCTTTTATTTCCGAACATTTTTTTAAAACTTTTTCTGTCCATGTGTTGATTCTTTGTAGATTTGTTGTATTTACTATAGTTTAGCCTCTATAGTTTACCTCTATAGTTTACCATAACACCTTGAGGTCTCCCTTGCATTCTCCCTGAAGTCCAGTTTACCCGTCTCTTTGTTTCACCTTTACTTTTAACGTTTCCTTGACATATTTTTCTCTCTCTGTCTCTCTTTCTCTGTCTCAAACGTTTATAATCTCGTGTTTTCTACAACCCAAAAATAATCAAACGTAAAGCATATTCCTTCGTTTCCTCTAAATAACATGAGTTGTACACTTGCCAAATAATTCTTACTCCTACAGAATTCCTTACATTCCATTTTCTCCCACAAATACCATCTCGCCCTCACGCTCCCCTTCTTCTCACTCCCTTCTATCACCTTCCTATTACTTCCTCTCCTCCTTCCTTCCTCCGGCCGTAAAATAATCAGTCACCCTTTCATTGTCTTGGTACTCTGGCCTTTAATCTCAATTAGGGAACTTATCTCAATGGCGTCTTTCCCCACCTCAAGATGTGACCGAGAGGAGAGGGAGAAAACGCCTGAGTTAGGAGGGAGAAACTAAGGAAAGGCGCAAAATTACTACCACGAAACACTTAGATTGTAACTTTTTTTGTTCTAACCTCGATACATAAGGGAAAGAAGATTATGCATTGCTCAGTAGAAAATAAAAATTAGGAAAGTAATAAGTATGGCGGATTAAAATGTGACGGAAACATATCATAACAATTCGTGCTGACGTGGTGGCACTTTGTATAGTCAATAACCTTGTAGTTGGTACTTGCAAAGTGTCTAGATAGGATGAAAATCTTATCTTATCTTATATCATGACAAGGATTCATGGAAAGGGATGAATGAATAAGTGGAGAAGAGGAATTTAGAATAAGAAGAAACCGAAGAAACCCTATTTTTTTCTGGGTAGTAATACAGTCCCCCCTCGTTACTTACCCCCACCCAAAAAAAAATAAAAGGGACAAATAGAAAAGGTTAGAAAAATACGTGGAAATAAGCAAAGAAGAGCAACGATAAGAGGGATCAAGAATACACTTTTTTGTCCAGGGTTACAAGACAGTCCCCTTTCCCGCTGCCGCCTTCTGTCTCACCGCCTCATCAGGAGATTTAACACGTGCGGCTTCCCTCTTGATGTTCCCTGATGTTCCTCCGACGTGACGCATCGCTCGGGACGCGGCATCTCCATCCTGACGCACTAGGAGCATCAGAACGCCCACTAAAACATGTGTTCCTAACGACGAGACACAAAAGGCAAAACTACCCGGGTCATCTACTCTTGGTGAGGTCCAATTAACATACAAATCTTCGAGTCCAGTTTCTTTTGAGAGTCATTCTTTAGACTAACTGGCGTGGGTAGTTTAGTAATCACAAGCAAACTACTCTGGCTGATAATCGGTTATAATTAGTGAACCCTCCCTGTGGCAGAACTAATTGTTGCAGGGAGTGTAATCGGTGTAATCAGTTCTCCTCACCGGTGTTCTGCCATGCGTTCTGCCATTCCCCGGGTTGTTGGTGTTCTAATTATTCCTCAGACACGACGATATACAAACAAGGTGAGGCTCATGTTTCAGCGTCCGCGTCTCACCAGCAGTTATTGGATGCCGACAACCTGAGAGACAGTTTAATACAGACTCGAGGAGACAGACCCCAGTTGAGAGAGAAACGTGTTAGACAGACAGAAGCTCATATCATTTACATGTTTACAGGCGCCTCAGGGCGACCTGCTTAACGACAAGTAGCTTAAGAGAGTCCTTTGTGTCGTTCTCGTTATTGTTACTTCCTTTATGTGTGACTGTGTCGTTTTTTTTGGTCGATATGTCGTTTTATGCTTATTTTGTTGCTTACTTTTTTTACATATCACTTTTATTGAGTCAAATTGAATACAGAATAAATAAATGGAGATGATGAATCGCTTCTGAAATTTATATAATCCACGTTATCCGATTTTTTCATTTTTTGTCACCAGGATCTAGGTACGGATAACATGCCGTCTGGAAACGCACCATTACCATTATCTGTCCATCAGTCACCATCCCTTTTCCTGGTATGACCTTTTTTTAACAAAGAGTTCTTCAGAATAACCTGTTTTCATCTATCCCATATCGTCCATCCCTCTTGCCCCAAAATGACACAGTTTAGAATAATGTAATATGGACTCTCTCTCTCTCTCTCTCTCTCTCTCTCTCTCTCTCTCTCTCTCTCTCTCTCTCTCTCTCTCTCTCTCTCTCTCTCTCTCTCTCTCTCTCTCTCTCTCTCTCTCTCTCATACCAGAGTTCACACACGTCTTCAATGGTATCATTACGTAATTAATCACCAAACAGTAATAGCACAGCCATTTCTAGTTTACCTATAAGCCAAACGCACCAAAAATGCAATTCCCTGCCATCCTTACAGCGACCAAATCTATCATTAAAACGCCGTTATCATTTTCCATCATTACTGCCTTACCCCATCATCACCCCAAAAGAATCCCCAACCTACCCCCCCTTATCATCTCCCCACCGACCACCACCAAAGCTAAGACTCTTTTTCTTTCCTTTTTTACACTGACTACACCACCACTACAGGCACTGCGGCAGTCTCGATCATTACATACGCCAGATATCCACCACCACCAACGTCACCCTAGGAGGACGAGGTAGAGGAGGTGTAGGAGGAGCTGAGCAAATGGTTGGTGTACCTGGTGGCGGCTTGGGTGATGGATGGAGCGAGGTGGGCGCCAGTGATAGGTTCTCCAGCTGCCGCCTTCCCTAATGGCTTGCGGATGGCTGCTCAGGTCACAGCGTTAATCCACCAAACACACACACACACACAGTCACACACACACACAGTCACACACACACACACACACACACACACACACCACACACACACACACACACAAACAAACAAACACACACACACACACACACACGTAAACAGATGAAATTGATAATTCTTTTTAAAATCCCTATTCATCATTTCAAGATTCAGGCACGATCCTATCTGAAGTTTTCAATGAAGAAGTCATCCCATTCTTTTTATTCTCGTGAAAGCTCGTCATTTGAGGCCTAAGAATATTTTGTGTATATCAGGCTGATGTGCATGGTGGGATTTGCTAGTGTCGAGTTACTTATACTTTTCATCACTCGACAGATCTCTCACACACGTGCCTTAGAGGTGCTCCAATAACTGACGAGAACCGTTTCATCATTGGCAAAAATTGAAGTCATGGTCATCTCTCTTTCAAAGCAGAAATGATCGTGAGGTTAGACTACTCGAATGTTACAAAGAATAGAGGACAAATTTGCTATTCGTTGATCCCTATGACCAGAGAAAAAATTCACTTATGACCGTAAAAAAGCCCTTGAGTCTCCTATGAGATTTATGAGGCATCAATGAGAGGCTCGTTACTCACCAAGGCTATCCAAACAAGTGCCTCCAACACCTGCCGCCGCACAGGGGAGGGAGGCACACTGACAAGTTGGCACCCACAGCATTAACATAAATATCTCTCTTTTACATAATGTGCACAACAATGTAAAGTAAATGCATAGTTTTGTTAAGTATCTCGAAGTGAAGAGCACATGATCCATCACATTTAAGTAACTGTAACACTGCAAAAAACCCGTTAAATAAACAAACTTAAGTGTGCGAAGATATTTATGAGTTACAAAGAAACCTGAAAAATTTGTGTAGTGAGATATATGACTAAATGAATGTGATAAAACGCACGTGGTAGTACCCGGATAATATATAAAACCGTCACAATAAACATAAATACATATAAGGACACAGGTAATCTACATGTTTCGTGTTTATTTTATATCCATTATTGTCATCATCCACATTGCTACATAAAGTGAACGTAACAATTATTATATTCTGAACATGAATAGGATTTCATTTATTTTCTATAAAGATGATTGTGTGATATACGGACGAGAGAAAATTCATGATTGGGAATGAGGAGAAAAACGGACAAAAATACACAAACAGAAATATTATAGAAAAACAAATAAAAAAACATATGTATAAATATTTCAGTGAAACAGTACCTCGTCCAGCAAATGGGTGGAATTAGATCCAAAATGGGACTGCATATGACAAACACACACAAACACAAACACAAAAACACACACACACACACACACACACACACACACACAGACACACACACACACACACACACACACACACACACACACACACACACACACACACACACACACTCACACACACACACACAAACACACACACAAACCTAGTAGAAATTACATGCGATCATCTCTCATTTTTCGCAGCAGTGACTCAGTATTAATTCATCCTTTAGCATCAGTCACGCACATCTTACTCTTAAGCTTCGTGTATTGAGTTATACGTGAAGAGGAGAGGAGGAGAGAGAGAGAGAGAGAGAGAGAGAGAGAGAGAGAGAGAGGAGAGAGAGAGAGAAGAGAGAGAGAGAAGGAGAAGAGAGAGAGAGAGAGGAGAGAGAGAGAGAGAGAGAGAGAGAGAGAGAGAGAGAGAGAGAGAGAGAGAGGAGAAGAGAGAGAGAGAGAGGAGAGAGAGAGAGAGAGAGAGAGAGAGAGAGAGAGAGAGAGAGAGAGAGAGAGAGAGAGAGAGAGAGAGAGAGAGAGAGAGAGAGAGAGAGAGAGAGAGAGAGAGAGAGAGAGAGAGAGAGAGAGAGAGAGAGAGAGAGAAGAAAAGGAGAGAGAGAGAGAGGAGAGGAGAGAGAGAGAGAGAGAGAGAGAGGGGGGGGGTGTAAAGATGAATGACACACCTCAAGGCTACATGAGTTAGAATTAGTCCTTTTGTATGAATGTGTAGGTGTCGTGAAGGGCTTGTTAGTACCTTGTGCACTGAGGTGGAACAGGGTGCTAGGAAGTGATTGGTTTGCAGCCTTTTGCAAATGTTGTCTCAATGGGCAATTAAGGCCTTTTTTCGACATATTCCCAGTGAAGTGCCTAATATTGGTAGCATGTAAGGTTTAATAATCGATGAATATGTATGCTCTTGATTTATATATGTTACCATCATAAGTTAAGGAAATCTCTGCAAGCGTTTGAATGTATGGATGAGGGACATTCTACCCAAAAAATATATAACCACATGAATATATCAATCAAGTTGAATCGGCAGTGTAGGAAAACAGGTTAGAGTATATTGGTTTTTTTCTTTCTCTTACGTTTCGAAAGTCCTCCGAATCGTAGGAAAAAAGTCAAGTACGGTACCAATGTTCCATCCTGCCTTTTCTATACAGCCCTTATTCCATCTGCCTATTTGTCTCATCTGTCGAATTACATCAAACACCAAACTTTCGTGTATATATTTCGTATTCAGTAAAGCCAGTCGTTACTTAACCACAAGGATATCCTCTATAGTATCTGACACGAAAATTCCACATATCAGAAATTCAAGGAAGCATCTCATCAACGTAAATATTTATGCGTCTTTGATGATTTTTATAATATACACGAACATCAGAGTCGCATACATTACTGCGGGAGGAAGGCGGATACAGCAGGATATTTCTGAGGTAGTACGTGATGGAGACAGCAGAAGGCTTCCCTGTGCATATGGGAGGATGTTGTACACCTCCCTCTCCTCCCAATGGCGGGAAAAGTATTAGGTTTCCATTTGAGTCCTTGTTCTACCATACAACTCAACACCTAAGAATCTAAGAATTAGAAAAGTAAAACACGATCCCTTTTTTACTCACCGCGATCCGCCACGGTTACCAAGGGAATTCAAAACGGCAGGAAATTTGGGAGTGTAGTATTGGAAACGCAGCCTCCCTTGGTCTTTTTAATAACGCGATATTCCTGTTGTACGTGATCTGTTTGCCAATTCACTGGGTTGACAGGTCGGCGGGCAGGGCGAGGGTATGGAGAAACATGAGAGTCGATCATCGGTCCCAATCAATCCATGCAAACAGCGGCACACAGACCTGGGCCCCAGACGCTGAAAAATATAGACAATTCCTAACCTTGCGACCACGCTGCCCAAATAGGCTCGAAGTTGATCAACCTCGAACTTCCTGGTAATTTGACTCTAAAGAATTAAACTGCACAGGAATTTATCATGCCTAGAAAAAACAAACAAACCTCACTTCCTCAATATTTTTTTTTTTTTAAGTAATGATGCAGTGGAGACATTTTCGGGATGCAGGAGTTATGCGATAAATATTGATGAATATCCAAATTAGTATGTAATTATAGTTTAATATAAAATAAATGTAAAGTGTGTGCGTGCGTGCGTGCGTGCGTGCGTGCGTGTATGGGTGGGTGGGTGGGTGGGTGGGTGGGTGGGTGGTGGGTGGGTGGGTGGGTGGGTGGGTGGGTGTGTATCGAAAAAAATAGGCAATTAACACGACTATGCAGTTTTCCATGTGTACTCAATAAATATAATATATCAAAAATAACAAGAGCAAAAATAGAGAATCACACAGTAATAATTTTAAGCGAGCACAACAGCCCGTCCCCCCCCCAAAAAAAAATACATTACCTAAAAAACAAAAACAAAATCCTCTTTAAGTATACCATTCTAATGAAAACCTGATTACCTATTCCTAATGCAACGTACAGCCTCCCTCTCTAACCCTGCGCCTTATGTATAGGGGGGAGGCCTTAGGTGGAGGAGGGGTGGGGGGAAGATCGTTGGCGAATTTCACAATTTTGGGGGAGGTGTGGGCGGGAGGCGGGACAGGGATGGATGGTGGTCAGGATAATGTATAGAGGATCCCAGAACATCGACACAAGTGACCAGCTCGCTTCCACGCTCTCTCATCCCCTCTCCCTGGCTGCCTCTATTTCCCTACTTTCTATTTATCCAACCCTCGCCCCTTTTACTCCCATATTCTTACCCTTCCCATACAATACACTTTATCCATTATTAAACTTCTACTCAGCTTTCTAGAGTTCAATACTTCATTGCTTTAGTGACACTTGCAATGTCTTGTCGAGGCTTATTCAACTCCACCTTGCGGCCGATTAAAGTCATGTTTTTACTTGGAATTGTTGGAAGTGAGCCACGTTTTGAAAAAATCTGAAATCTACATTACAATCTACAATCTACCTCCCTCTCATCATTATTACTATCATTGTTATTGTTGGTCATTTGTTATATATTGCTGATACAGCGGTTGTTAGTTCATACTAATGCTTTTATAATCATCGTTGGTGTAGCTCTGTATGTTGGTTGATTTGTGCTTTCTAGTGAGTGTGTGTGTGTGTGTGTGTGTGTGTGTGTGTGTGTTGTGTGTGGTGTGTGTGTGTGTGTGTGTGTGTGTGTGTGTGTGTGTGTGTGTGTGTGTGTGTGTGTGTGTGTGTGTGTGTGTGTGTGTGTGTGTGTGTGTGTGTGTGTGTGTGTGTGTGTGTGTGTGTGTGTGTGTGTGTGTGTGTGTGGTGTGTGTGTGTGTGTGTGTGTGTGTGTGTGTGTGTGTGTGTGTGTGATGTGTGTGTGTGTGGTGTGTATGTGTGTGTGTGTAGTGTGTGTGTGTGTGTGTGTGTGTGTGTGTGTGTGTGTGTTTGTGTTGTGTGTGTGTGTGTGTGTGTGTGTGTGTGTGTGTGTGTGTGTGTGTGTGTGTGTGTGTGTGTGTGTGTGTGTGTGTGTGTGTGTGTGTGTGTGTGCGTGCGTGTGTGTGTGTGTGGCCTAGGATGCCTTACACTGCTCCACCAGATTCCCGGCATAGCTACAGGCGGTATATTGGACCGGGACGCCACTCAACATTTCCTTTCCTTCCTTTCATCCTTGCTTCCTTCTTTCCCTCTTTGGTTGTTCTCTATTTCATCACGTATATCCTTGACGTTGTACCCCGTATACTAACTATCCATTTCTCTCTTAATACATGTTTTCAGATCTACTTTTTTTCCATTGATTACAATTGAAATCGCATCCTTTCGTTTTCAATATAAAGATAGAAAAAAACTAATAAATCTATAGACAAACCAAAGGCAAATTGTTCATAACTACAAACTTCTGTATTTCTTCGACAATTCATCAAAATTTAATCATATCGTCATTGTCAGTCCCACGTCTTTATTCTCTATTAGCAATGATGTTTCTTCGTATATTAAGTTTTCTGTGGAAGGCCATTAGTTGTGAGCAGCCACAGTGTCTCAGCCAAACATCATACTTCGTGGCAGCTGGAGGCACATAATGGAAGGGAGGACGGGAATGGAGGGAAGGACATAAGGAGAGGAGGGAGGGAGGTAGGGAGGGAGGGACAGAAAAGGGGGTAGAAGGAATAGTGATGAAGATAGAAAGACATATATTGGTTAGGATAGGGAGGATAGGATCAAGGAAAGTAAGTTAAATAGGATGAGGTTTAGTATAAGAAGGTTGATTGTGTTGAAAGGGAAGAAATGGAGTCTTACGTATTTTTGGAAAGATTGATTGATGCTACTCTAGGTTTTAGGTATGAAAGGGAGATGAAGAGTTCTGGGTATGGGGAAAAGGAAAAGTGACTGAGATGGAGGAGACGAGAGACATGGAGAGAAGGAATGGGGAGAGAGGGAGGGAGGGAGAAAGGAAAGTGAGTTTATGAGACACCCTATACAGCTGACCATCACAATTTCAGACTCACCACTTCCTCTTCCTCCTTTTCCTTTTCCTCCTTCTCCTCTTGTTGTTATACTCATCCTTCTCCTCTTCCTCCTCCTCCTTCTCAAGCAGTTATCCCCTTGACCTTCCCATCTTCTCTCCTCCTTCACCTCTCCACCAGCTTGATTTATGACCCTCAAATAGTTGGCCATCTTTAGGCGGCCATGAATCAGTGCCTTGACCCACAGAACAAGGCAGCGGCACCCTCCTTAGACTTGCCTTACAGTGCCTTACTAGATTTTTTTTTCCCTCCTAATGTATCTCTATTTTACGTATATTTTATCTTTCTTCCTGTCTTTCCCCATTTCTTATTATGTATTCCTTTAGTTTTCTTCCTTAAAACTTTTGCAGGCTTTCATTTATTCGAATTACTTTTTTCGTAGCTTTCTAGTGGTATTTTCAAGCATCCATCACTTTTCGTCATTCTTTTTTTCAATTTCTCTGCATACATTATTTATCATTACATTCGTATAACTAATAAAAATACATATTTTCAGTGGCTTCACCCGCCAGCTCAATATTTTATCGCATTTCTTTGTGTAATATTTTCATTTACTCTTTAGTGGTCGAATGTTTCAAGTTATTTTTTATTACATGATTTCTTTCTTCAAATAGCACGTTTCCCCATCCCTCACACAACTCACGCATCGCTCCCGCTCCCATCACCGCTCCGACCATCCATCAAACACTCGTCAACCACCGACATCTTCCATCATCCTGTCGAAGATTGATCCCCAAAATTAAAACTTTCCCTTCTTCTTGCAGCTACAAAATAATCACATGTACGTACCACCACCATCACCCCTTTTCAGCACCCCTTTCTCTACCCCAACAAACTACCATCATTTATACTACTATATATATAAGCGAATGCGTTGATTTCAGTCCACGCTTGCCATCAGGATCATCATTATCACGGCCATAGTTATAGAAACAAATACCATCATGCATTACTACCCCTTGCTGTGAGCCAATGTCACAAACAATACACACACACACACCAAAAAAACATCCACAACTAATACAGCAAAAATACCGCAACGTGTGTGGCGTGGCTTTCACTGCAACGTTTATCTAGTCTTCTATCATCACAATCGCTCACAATACGAACCTACGACGTTCATTCACAATCACTATCAATCACAATCACAATACAATATCAGCTAGCTTCACCATCATCCTAAAACCATCAGTTCATCCACACATACATACATACACTCACCACCACCAGCCTCACAAGGTCATTCATCTCACCTGGTTACCTGACAATGACTTAGTGAAGAGGTAATTAGGGAGGGTGTTGCCAGGGTGGGAAAAGGAGGAGAGTCGACAGCAGTAAATCTCCCAAGCTGACTCTGGTGCCTCGACGGAGTGCCACACGGAAGGGAGAGGGAGAGGAGGAGGAGGAGGAGGAGGAGGAGGAGGAGGAGGAGGAGGAGGAGGAGGAGGAGGAGGAGGAGGAGGAGGAGGAGGAGGAGGAGGAGGAGGAGGAGGAGGAGGAGGAGGAGGAGGAGGAGGAGGAGGAGGAGGGGGGGGAAGGTGAAGAGAGAGAGGAAAGAGGAGGGACAAGGAATTATGAAAGAAGAAAAAATGTGTTATGGGACATGAAAAAAGAGGTTATGGATGAGTGAAAGTAGGAGAGAAAGTTAAGTGAATAGAGATCAGATATGATACCTTAGTGAAATGACAATAACTATGTTATAAACAACTAAATGAACACTTGTCTTTATCTCTCATGATCATTCCAGTGCAATCTATGTCACCGGCTGTGTTTTCCATGGTCTCAGTTCCTATGTATTTATGCGCATCGTTCAACTTATGCATCTACACATCTATTATCTCCTTCTGGTTGTCCTTCCCGCACGCCTACCAGTCCTCTACCCCGTGGGCATCACCGGGCGGGATCTGGTGTTGGTGGGATCAGGGTTAGGGCGGCGGTGTGGTCTGACAGCTCAATCTCTCGACGGCAAAAACTCGACCCATTTACAAGTCCTCACCGCTGCCTATCTCCGTGTGTGGGTAGCTGGAATCCTTGGATCTCGGTGGCGGTGAAGGGTGGAAGGATGGGTGGCTTGATGGGGGTGGAGGGAGGCATGGTAGAAGACAGCGAATAGGAAAGAATGGGAGGGAGAAATAAAGAGAACGTAGAATGTAGATTCATATTATGTGATGTAATATTGAATACATATTTATATTCTCTTGAATTATACAAATGCTCTCAGGTGTATTGGTGAGAATATCTGATAAAGGAATTATATATAAAGATGCTCGGTTTTAATCAGTCTTACGTTTAGGATGATAATATGAAAATAGCTGTAGGAGGAAAGATCACTATAGGTGTGGAAATGTAGGTGAAAAAGTTGACTGCGTGAATGAAGGTGAATAAGAAGAGTGTGGAGGCGAGTGAGAGGAAGGGTGATGATCGTGGGAGTGTGGGAGACAGAGAGAGGTCGCACCAGGCTGTCAACAGTAGCTCCACTATAATTCCTCTCTGATGGCCGGACTACACCAGCGGGATCAGCGTCTCGGGCCTTACTGACGACGGAGCGGCCGCGTTAGCCAAGGGAACTCCTGAACCTAACAAACCTTCAACCTTCCTGAACTCTCAACACCCAGCAAAACAAAACCACAAGCAAGAGGTACGTACGAAAGTGATACATCTGATTAAATAACATTATAAAAAACATAGAAAAGCGGAAATATATATATGAATATTCTAAACTCACATTGTCTGAACCAAAATATTTTTTTAGGAACAATATAAGATTACGAAACTAGAAAATAATTTTCTATGTAATGTAAAAAGACAAATGATCTGTTGTACCCACAAAGCCACTTGGTCGAAATCGTATGCTCGGGCAGCTTCCCCCCATCAACAGGTAATGTCCACTGCAGGCTCGCTGCTGACTCCCCTCGCCGCGGAGAAAGAAAGGGCTTGGTTAATACCCGCACCTGCATGCACCCGGACGTCGTGCAGTCTTTGTGTGGAAATCAGCGTCGAGAAAAGTTATGAGCAGGAACACCAATGATTTATAAAAGTTTTCACGGTCAGGTTTGAGGAACAAATCTGACGCACCAAGACGTAAGCTACCGAGCGTCCTGACGATGAGTGGTTCGTACCCATAGATTCTGTCAAGGTAAAGAGAATAAGAGTTATTCTCTTATTCTATTTATCTTGGACTCTGTCCTTTATTCATGGAGCGACGGTGTGAAGGGCAAGTAGGTACAGGCGGGGAATGAGTACAAATAAGTGAGACAGGAGACACCACATCGTCCACTAACTCTTGATAGGTGGGTGGGATGGATGGTTGAAGATATCACACTAAATTAACAGTAGCAAAAGATATTTCCACAGGTTTTGGGAGACGTAAAAGGCATTAGGTAAAAAAATGGTGAGATTGAGCGATTTCCCCGGTAAGTTAGAATACGGCAACACCAACCGATTAACCTTCGTGCCTCGTGAGTGATGATGCGATATGGTTGCTGTTTATGCCAAGACACGAACGGCCCAAATGTTACCTATATCCTATAGGTAACATTTTGCTCGGGATAGGAAGGATCTCTGAAGTAAAAAGGGACATTTCTTTGTAGTTTGTGTGTGTGTGTGTGTATTCATCTAGTTGTATTCATCTAGTTGTATTTTACAGGGCCAGAGCAATGCTCGTGTGGCCCCGTCTCCATATCAACATTTTTATCATTCATCCTTAGTGCTTTGTGTTGGCCGAAGCCAGCACCCCGGAGAGCAGGTCACAAACCCCGGCTAACACCCGGTACCCATTCACTGCTGGGTGGACAGGGGCTCGAGTTTTAAGGAAACAACCCATCTGTTTCCGCTCCGCCCGGGGATCGAACCCGGGACTTCGCGGTTGTGAACCGAGCGTGCTTCCCCTACACCACGGAGTACCCTATGTGTGTGTGTGTGTGTGTGTCAGAGGTGGGCACTTCAGCAAACACTTCCACAAACCGCAACTTCCGCAAATTGCGGAAGTCTGAATTCGTTTGCGGATGTGCGGAAGTGTATATGTTTGCGGATTTGCGTTTGCGGAAGTACTTCCGCAAACGCAAATATGTCCGCAAATTTCGTATGTTTCCTTATAAAAGCATTTTACTCCGTAATTATTAGGCCTAATGTAAATACGCATAGAAGCAAAGTTGTTAGGCTTGATGTGTTCTATCCAATGCCATTATCAGGAGTCAATTATCTTTTGTAGATTTTGAAATATTTAATAGTATGTCAAAAATGCACTAATACATTTTTCTCACTTATTTAAACTCAAAATTCAATTTGCTATGGCTCATCAGAAAGGCCTGCTCAAGTTCTATCTTTACTCTTGCCTATAAATTTCCTGTAAACCTCATAGTTTTCGAGGTATTTATGAAAATATGATGTTTTACTGATAATCAAAGGTGTACCCTTTTTTTGAGATACCTATTATATCAATAGGTAAAACACCTCAAGTTTAACGTTTGTTTGTTGTTATAGTATTAATAATTTCATTGGCAAAACAAAAAAATTTAAACCTAACCTAACCTAACATCACCAAACCTATATATAAGATCCAAGTATTTTCACATAATTTATTAAAGTATATCTTAGGATATTATTAGGGGTATATTATTGTACTCCTATTAATGGTATATAATACCCTACACCTCTAATTATATATACTCTTAATAGGTATTATTAAATAGGGTATTAATATTACATATATTTCACCCTACGTTTCCTTATAAAATCTTTTACTCCGTAATTATTAGGCCTAGAGTAAAAATGCATAGAAGCAAAGTGGTTAAAGTTGATGTGTTCTATCCAATGCCATTATCAGGACTCAATTATCTCTTGTAGATTTTGAGACATTAAATAGTATGTCAAAAATACACCAATACATTTTGTTCACTTATTTAACTCCAAATAAATGTTGCTATAGCTCATCGGAAAGGCCTGCTCAAGTTCTATCTCTACTCTATCCTAAAGATTTCCTGTAAACCTCACAGTTTTCGAGTTATTTAAGAAAATTGATTTTTTACTGAAAATCAAAGGTGTACCCCTTTTTTGAGATACCTATTATATCAATAGGTAAAACACCTCAAGCTTAACGTTTGTTTGTTGTTACCCTATTAATGTTTCCTCTGGGACTAATAATTTCATTGGCAAAACTAAAAAAATTAAACCTAACCTAACCTAACATCACCAAACCTATATATAAGATCCAGGT
>JACEEZ010021809.1:352500-370000 GCA_016584305.1 Chionoecetes opilio | reverse complement strand
AGACTGCATTGTGGTAGAAGAGAGGCGCGTAGTGATCGCTTCCACCTGCATTAGTGTGACAAGGTAAACATTTAATCAGCCAATAAAAGGGTAATGAGGATGAAAGGATCAACAACAAGAACATGATGATGATGATGGTGGTGGTAACAGACACAAAGTGGATGAATACAATATCTAAAAGGAGGAGGAGGAAAACAAGGAATATAAAGAAGGAACAAAATAAGAAGGATAAATAGAAAAAGGAGTGAATAATTATAGTTTTTTTTTATCAAGAAACAAACACGCTTTGCTATTTTGTTGAATATTCACTTTTTATCTAAGCATACACAACTTTTTCCGGTCCTATTCGGATAGACAATAGAATTTATATACTCTCCACTTATCCTACTCTTTCCTTCATCTCTTGCCTCTCATTCCTCCCTCACACCATTAGGTCGCGTGAGTGCGGAAGTTACCTGAGCCAGAAATCAATTAAGGTAGGCTTGGTAATTAACAACATCTGACACGTCATTATCGGCTTACCCTCGTCTACCTGTGTGAGCGGATGACCCTCGCCTCACCCACCTGTCACTGGCTAGTTAGCGTTAACCCCTCAGGAAAAAAAAAGGAATATGTTATTTTATTTCTTTTTCCCTAATTCCTCTACATGTGAGTGATTCCAACTGAAAAAAACACAGCAAAAAATAGTAGCATTCACATCTGCTTTAAAAATACTATAACAGTGATACTAATACATAATAATATTTTGTATAGTGTTGCTATTGTGAAAGTTTTGTTTATTTACTTATATGTATAATTGAAATATTCGCAAATGATAAATAATGCAAATCAAATAGCTACTTTCACTTCTTTATGCAATTACAACACGGTCCAAGAAATAAAATAAAATACCACACGAGTTTCACCTCAGTATTTAAGCGGCATTTTGATATAATAATATGACACAAACATTTATAAATCCTTCAGCATCACAACCTAGGAGCAAAAACTGATACTAAACAATTAGATTAACATATTACTACTATCTGATGAGCGATGTGGTTAGGAAGCCCAGTGAACAAACTAGCAGTGAGTTAGGAAGGAAACAAGCAGAACAGTGAGGGTGAGAGTGGCGCATTTATCTCAATCTGGTCGGAGTACAAGTTTCCCTTTTGAAGTTGGGTGAAATTTGAGGCCAAGTAAGGTGTCCCTGCGGCCTCGTTATGTACTCGCGCCTCGCTGATATGGGAAGGGGAAAAGGAGGGTCAGGGAGGAGGGTAAAAACTAAATGGAGAAGGGAGGAGGAGGAATAAAGGAGAGTGTAAAAGAAAGATGGAAGGAGAGAGAGAGAGGAGAGAGAGAGAGAGAGAGAGAGAGAGAGAGAGAGAGAGAGAGAGAGAGAGAGAGAGAGAGAGAGAGAGAGAGAGAGAGAGAGAGAGAGAGAGAGAGAGAGAGAGAGAGAGAGAGAGAGAGAGAGAGAGAGAGAGAGAGAGAGAGAGAGAGAGAGAGATAATGCGCCTGGCAAGTCTGTCTTCACTGTCTTCAATCTTTAAATCACCGCCGCAATGTTGCTTCTCTTGCTCTCTTCTACCGTTATTTTCATGCTCACTGCTCTTCTGAGCTTGCTAACTGCATGCCTCCCTCACTCCCGCGGCCTCGCTGCACAAGACTTTCTATTCATTCCCATCCCTATTCTGTCCATCTTCCTAATGCAAGAGTTAATCAGTATCTTTACTCGTTCATCCATTTCACTGGTAAACTCTGGAACTCTCTTCCTGTTTCTATTTTTCCACTTTCCTATGACTTAAATCTTTTCAAAAGAAGAGTAACAAGACACCTCCCGAACTAAATTGGCCTACCCCTTTGTTTTTATTTTATTCTCTTACTGTCTTCTTTATAGGGACTGGCAACTAAGCGGGCTTTGTGTTACCCTTTTTTGTTGTGCCCTTGGCCAGTTCCCTGTGATGTAAAAAAAAAAAAAAAAAAAAAAAAAAAAAGTGCCTGTGACGGAAAGTGACCCTCAGCCTGTAACACTGTGTACTTACTTACTACTTAGTTATTATCTTACAAGGCATAGCTTTCGGATAGATGTCCCCGGGACAGGGGACATCTTTAGCTTCTGCCACTTAATGCCTTCATTAACCTCCTTACCAATTGTAGCCCCATGTCAACCATGATGTAAGTTGTTTAAATAAAAAAAAAAGAGAGAGAGAGAGAGAGAGAGAGAGAGAGAGAGAGAGAGAGAGAGAGGAGAGAGAGAGAAGAGAGAGAGAGAGAGAGAGAGAGAGAGAGAGAGAGAGAGAGAGAGAGAGAGAGGAGAGAGAGAGAGAGAGGAGAGAGAGAGAGAGAGAGAGAGAGAGAGAGAGAGAGAGAGAGAGAGAGAGAGAGAGAACGTATACCTTTCCTCAAATTTACATCATCAAGCCTCATACTTCTCCTTGAGCACTTAATTTTTTGTTTTTTACTTCTAAACAAGAATTTTAAAAGACCACCATCACCACCACTGTCGCCATCTCAGCACCACGAGGCGTCCCATAATTGCTTGTAAGAGTGAATGAACTCATGATGTTGCTTTCATCTTTTTCTCTCTCTATTTTTTCCACTTTGCCTCTAGTAGATTTCAGATTGTTTTTTTTACAGTTTCGTCGACTCATGCGATTTGATAAGTTACATGGTCTTTGTCTGTCTCTCTTTCTGTCTGTTTCTTGCTTTATATCTCTCTGTGTTTATTTGGTTCCACTGTTATTTTTCCTTCATCATCCTGTGGTAAGATATATTAGACAGCGGCGAGGAAGTCTTCTATAATGAAAGCAAATTACAACTGTATACAAAATGTTCGACTTCCTCCCATCAGTGACATAATTCACGCTGCACCACACTTTACAGCTCTCTTAAAGTGGCTTAGCTTAATGATGTGATAGTTAAAGTACAATTCAAACACGTTTATGTCTAGTTATAACAAACTTTTTAATTAACTCATTCCACTCGTGCATATACTTTCTCCCTCCCTCCCTGATTGCCACGTCACAGAGAAACTTTTAGCCCACATTATTCAATTACTTATTCATTTATCAATTTACCTCTTAACTATATGTACTTATGGTGGAGATACAACCATTAGCACAATTTTATTCTTATGGATTTTTTTTTTTTTTTTTTGTGTGTGAAGGCAAGCGCCATATAAGATAATCATGCTGGTGGGAGTGACAAGTAAGAAACAAAACCAAAAGCAATCAATAGTGCACTATGAAAAACAGGAAGAGACGGAGGAAGAGCTTAGTATGAAGACATAAAGTTCAAAAATATGATTAACGGGCAATATTGGACAGAGGCACTATAGAAGAAAAGTGATAGTGATAGGATATAAATTGGAGAAGGAGACACGTTAGCTATAGACGGAGAGATAAAAGTGACGTGAGAGAGAGATCACAAATTCGTCAGGAGTGAGGAGTGGGGTGTTGAGAGCGTGGTGAAGGGGGCAGGAAGCCAGGAGAGAGGGTGGGAAGATATACGCGGAAGACTGGGCCAGATTTAGTCGCGTTTTTACGGACACGAAGGAGCATTAAGTTCAGGAGTTATGGTCCCCTCGGCGGGACGGACACTTGTTGCGCCCCACCACACGCTGTAGGAGGAGGAGGAAGAGGAGGAGGAGGAGGAGGAGGAGGAGGAGGAGGAGGAGGAGGAGGAGGAGGAGGAGGAGGAGGAGGAGGAGGAGGAGGAGAGCAAGACAGGCCCAGAACAACGATAGCGTGGCACATTATGTGATCTCACTTACATTTTACTTTTTCCTCTTCATAATTTAACTGCACTATAGTTCATACTTTTTTGTGTGCTGCCTTGTTTTGTGTTATATTTCAGCAAAAAAACACCGACCTGCGGATCAATAAATCGTGGTTTTTCGAGAAGGTATATTGCATCCTGTTCCATGCCTTCCTAATTACTCAATCCAGGTGAAATTACTCTCGGAGCTAAACTGTAATAAATCTCTATATCTTACCGCTCCAAGAACACTTCAACATTACAACAGTTGTCGATTTTAGCCTCACTCTCATAACCACAACAATTTCAGTGATCGTCGCTTCCCTCCCCTTGAGAACGATCCTCTAGCAGGACTTACGAGCAGCGAGGTCCTTAGGTGGTGTGTAGCCTACAGTGCGTTTTCTGTGAGGGGCTCCGAACGGGTGAGTTTTATGACTTTCGAACATGCAGGGTGAGGGAAAACAGCTGATGACTCCGCTGCCGTCTCCTCGGCCTCAACTGTCCAGATGGAAACGTGAAACCTCGTATGATTTTACTACGACGACACTGCAGCATTTATTGGTTATCTGATGGTATAGTTATTCTCATCATAGAGGAAGAGGAGGTAGAGGACGAGGAAGAGAGATGTAGAGGTACGCTTCATGGTTTCCTCTTGTGGCAGGATTCGTGAACAGGGGACCTTTTGGGCGAGTTCTGCCGAAGGGGATGAATGGATCGTGGATATGAATAATGAATAGAGTGACTACAAAAGCTGCGATTCGCATGGAAGCGGGTGTGGGTGTCGGTGGGGATGGAAGGGAGTTGTGGGTGGAGAGAGAAAGAGAGAGAGTGAGAGAGAAAAAAGAGAAAGAGAAGAGAGACGCGAGATTTTGACGGCGTATAATAGAGGGGAAATATTTTCATAAATGTATTTGGACCAGGGAAGTGGGAGAGTTAATCAACAAGAGTGATGGCATTAACCCTGGGGACATTAATCACTGCCGCTTTCCCTCAACAGAAATGCTAAATACTGACCCCCCCACCCCCACCCGAGGCTGCTGCCCACCCAAAACCCGATACAACACAAGGCCAACATTTCCAGTGACTCTGCCTCCATATGGATGACCTGACGGCGCCTGGGGAATGGAAACAAAACTGAAGGGAAGGCGACAAAAGGGGTGGGAGTCAGTCGTGCGAACTTGCAGCAGGTCGACTCCGTGAATGAGGGAGAGAAAAGAATTGGGCAGCTGGGTGGTTGCAACGGATTAGTGGCCGCTTTGTGTGTGTCTCCGCCCGGCGCCCCCACACAGGCCTGCCATGCCCCCACGACCACGCCCCGACCACCACCACCTCTCTCCTGGGGTTCATTCTCGTTTAGGTATAATTGCGGCGCAGGGGCATTTAAGACACCCGGTTTTTCTTCCTAGTTAGGGTAATTTTTAGCTAATCTCCCTCAGTTGTTTCAGAGGATTAAAAAGGTGTACATGTTTTTTTATACAATTGGGATAGTTATATTTCAGTCTTTAAATGACGGGGAGGATCACGCTGCATATTAATTCAGCTGTAAATAACTCTCAGCTATTCTTAATGTCTCGAAAGGAAGGGACTTGTTGTCGTCTGCGTTGTTACCTGTGCCTTTGCGTGTGTCATCTCATTTGTATTCTTAATGCTGTATTTACTTAATGTTTTATCACCCTATAATTTGTACCTTTTTATTTTCACCTTTTATTTTAAAGAACGTATTTTCTCCACGATGAATAGTGTAAAAACATGTCCTCAGTCACTGCAGGAAAGTAATGACATGCTTAAAAAAGTAACACTATCATTCTTAGGCAGAATAAAACAAAAGTTGTTTCTTTAGTGTGACTTTACAACAATGACAATTATAATAAGGTATGCACATTTTTCTTTCCTCGTTCTGCAATATTTATCTTTTTTTCTTAATTTGAGTGGCGTGTGTTCTTTTATTAGACTCTATTCCCCGTAATCCCCGAACTCCATTTTCTATGTTTTTCTGCCATATATGTATTTTCCCCTTCTCTCCTCTCTGTTGTCCTCCCCTCTCCTGTCCTCTTTGTCCCCATCCATCCCTCATCCTTCCCCTCTTCCCCTCCTTCGTTGTGACCTAATCTGGGGATACACGTCCGTTATTTTGCATAAGCGGCCGCCCTGAGCCAGATGTCTGACCTTTGGAGAGATTTTGGGTCCTCGTAACTCAGAGGAGGGGGAGGGGGAGGGAGGGGGAAGGGGGAAGGAGGGAGAGGGAAGAGGGGGGAGGAGGGAGAGGTGTACAGAAGGAGAGGGGGAGGAAGGGAAGCATGTGAAATGGAAATATTGTTCATGTTTAGGGCCTATTTTCACACCTTTTTCAGTCCATATACTATGGGTGATGAATTAGATTTCTTTTTTTTGGGTGACCTGTTGATATTCCAGTTATTTTTATCCTTAATGAAAGAATTGGCGATTCATGAAAGGAAAGTATGCTTGTCATTGTACGTACAGTACTTCTTTATCATACTCATCGGTGTAGTTTAAAGTCGCCGACATTAAAAACAAGTAAAAAGTACACCCATACAATAACAACTACTATTACTAATACAACCACTCTTATTACCACAAAAGAGAAGACGCATTACACAACAAACACAAATATAAATGACGAATAATAACAAATGAGAGAACAGACGTGTCGCTTGTGCCTCGCCGCAAAGTACGAGGCAGGGCTCAACAGAGGCTGCAGGACCCAGAGGGAGAAAGAGAGAGGGAGGGAGGCAGGGTGGTCAGGCAGGGAGGGACACAGGGTTATGAAACATGGCCGGAGAGCAGAGGTTGGCCTGTCAGCTGCCCCTTTCATGGCCACGTGGACTGACAGTGGGGGGTGATGGTGACGGGGTGCAGGGGATGTGACAGAGGCAAAGAGGAACGAGAGAAGAGATTCCTGGGTGTGTTTATATTGTTCATACTTGCTAACACGACCACCACAACCATCACTCATAGCATATCCAGCGCTGATCCTCACTACATGTACACATAAATGCTCCCCTCTAAAAAGCGTTAAAAAAAAATGAAAAGTAAAAGCGTAAAGGCCTAAAAAAAATGAAAAATGAAAAAAGCAAGAGCAAATGAAAAAAGTGTAATTCCTCGGCAATAAAAGATAAGAATAGGTAATGAATAACAACATTTTTATAGCTAGTAAGTTGTTATCGCCTCCATGCACTCTTATCAATACAAATACAGTACATCTTCCTTCATCAGATATATTAATTGACACGTATATTGCTATGAGAATCACTGACTCATTTCTATATTTCTTTCTGGCTAAATAATTAAATGATGTCATTTTTTTGGTTCATTGGTCTTTAACAGTTCTTCGCCTCTCTCTCTCTCTCTCTCTCTCTCTCTCTCTCTCTCTCTCTCTCTCTCTCTCTCTCTCTCTCTCTCTCTCTCTCTCTCTCTCTCTCTCTCATTTCATTTACTGATTGTTACTTCTCTTTCTATTCATCTACTTACCACCCCTTCTTTTAGCCTCTCTCCAATCTCCCTCGCGCCCCTTTCCACCCCTATTTTTCTCCCTTCCTGCTGAGTACATAATTCCACAACCGACAGAAAATTTCACATACTTTCTGGAACTGATAATTTAAAGAGCTGACCAGTTACCCTCTTCTTCTTCTTCTTCTTCTTCTTCTTCTTTTTTCCTCTCTCTCTCTCTCTCTCTCTCTCTCTCTCTCTCTCTCTCTCTCTCTCTCTCTCTCTCTCTCTCTCTCTCTCTCTCTCTCTTACTGTGTACATGTCAAACTTTGGTTCTATTAACTATTGCCATATGAGGAGCTCGAGTTGGCTTGAGGAAGGGGAAGAAAGTGTTAAGTTTTTACACACTCCTATTTTTTCTTTTTCCAAAGTGTCACAAAAGTTCATAAGGGGAAAACCAATAACAACAACAATTAAAACTTGGAACAACACACG
The DNA here is from genome assembly GCA_016584305.1 of Chionoecetes opilio. Lineage (NCBI taxonomy): Eukaryota > Metazoa > Arthropoda > Malacostraca > Decapoda > Majidae > Chionoecetes > Chionoecetes opilio. Next base: position 362,320 of record JACEEZ010021809.1, on the reverse strand, counting down.
ACTTGAATTTGATTTGTGGATGAGAACGAGCGAAACCCAGAGGAAGGATGGAAGGAAGGAAGGATTTTGGGGAATGAGAATAATAGGAAATACATTTTGGCGAGGGAGTCTCCGCGTGCCCTTTCCCTCCCTCCCTCCCATCCACTCCCTCTCTCCCTTCCACTCCCTCCCTTCCATCCACTCCCTCCCTGACGCCCTCCTCGCCCCGTCCACCCGCCGGGAGGATGGTCAGGGCGGACAAGGGTAAGTTCTTAATTTCCGACAGACAGGCCGACACTTTCCATTTTATTTTTACGCGACGCTCGAAAACTGAGAAAAAAAAGATAATGGCAGGTCATTTCTGAAACATCTTTACTGGAAATGGAAAAAAAAACGGCGAAGAGCGTAAAATATATCGAAAAATGCGAGTATTACTGAACAATTAAGCAAATGAATGACTATTTTATTGCTCATCATGATAGAAAACCAAATTATTGTATGAGTCTTTTCTTTTAGCATGTTCTTAGGCCTCAAAATGAATGAACGGACAATATCAGCGTTTGGGAAGATAGGCAGATGGAGGAACTGCATGTGGGAGGAGCAGGAGTGTGAGAAAGCGAAGGGTGAGGCCCTCCTGTTCCTCCCTTTCTCCCTCTCTCCCTACCCCACCTCTGCTTATCGACTGTTCCTTTCTCCCTTCTCTCCCCTTCCTCCTGCCTTGTCTGGCGACCCGCTTATAAATAATTCTCTTGGTGGTGATGGCTTCGTGGTCTGGTTGGTTTGTCTTTCGTGGTAAATATCTTTCCGGGTTTTCAAAGAGCAGTGTTGTAAGAAATGGTAAAAAAGGGAGTGAAATGTTTAGTCTAATGGTTCATGCGAGTGATACAAATGGTCAGAAAAGAAAACTGTGGTGGTTGAGTTTGATGTATTGTTCCCTGCATTGTTCAATTCTGATTTTGTTATTGTGAATGTGTGTGTGTGTGTGTGTGTGTGTGTGTGTGTGTGTGTGTGTGTGTGTGTGTGTGTGTGTGTGTGTGTGTGTGTGTGTGTGTGTGTGTGTGTGTGTGTGTGTGTGTGTGTGTGTGTGTGTGTGTGTGTGTGTGTGTGTGTGTTTCCATCAGGAGAAACCTTTACAAACCAAAAGTTATATGTTAATTCTATCTCATAAACCATGGTAATAATGACAGGGATAAATTTTATCTTCATATAGCACGCAAACAACTCCATCGCATATATTTATTTATATCCATTACGAAAGAAGCTTAGTATCGACTATTGATTTTATATCCCCGCCCATCCCCTGTGGTATGTGTGGCGATGCTCCCTCTCACCAGTAGTTCATATTATCAATAAACACTTGAGAGACTAACTAGCATGTCAAAAACACCATAAAAATCGCCCAAGAGGCCCCAAAGAGGGATAAATCTGCGATGGAGGAGGGTCGGTGCATTCCCTGGACGGCTATGCACGCGACGGTCCCAGGACGTGACAATAGCCGGCCTGCGTTCTGATTGGCCAGCGAGGGTCACGTGACGGTCGCTCGCCAAACCGTGATAATGGCGAAGTGCAGTAGGCCTGGGACACTAGGCCTATCAGTACGGCCATCATCTGTCGCCCGTGCGCTGTCATGAGCTCCTATTTTGCCAACATGGCCACGGCGGGCAGCTGGGGCACCGCCACGCAGGAGCAGTGCGCCTACATGCAGGCCTCCCGAGGGTCTTCAGGATACCCCGACATGACCCAGGCCTATGCACAATACGGCACCGGGATGCAGACCTACCGCTACCCTGGCGCCTATCCTGCCCTGGGCACCATCACACCAACAAACAAGGCCGCCTTTGACCATGTACACTCACCCTCCAACACCTCGTCCTCACCAGTGCCAACGACCTCCTACGATGCCATCCAGAGTTATTATCCTGCCATAACGTCCCCCAAGAGTGAGATGACAGCGACCCATCCGTCAGGAGTACCTTCGTCAGCAGTGTCTCACGCTGTCAGCCCAGTGAACAGTGACTTCAACAGTGCTAAAATGAATGCTTATGTGAATCCCATGACTGGAATGACGCCCCCTCCATGTGTCACCGCCGTGCCCTCTAACCCTCTGACCCCGGCAGAAGCTCTCACCCAAGTTTATGGCACCGCGGCTCCTGACGGGGTGATGCAACCCTACACCTCCAGGACCCAGTCCCCCGCCAACTACTACCAGTGGGTCAAGGCTTATCCTGCAGGTTGGTGCCATGTGATTTACTATACCCTCTCCTCCCTATTGCGTGTGGTGTGAATCTGTGTTGCTGAGGTGATGGGGGACTGAATGAAAAAAAGCTAATGGATCATGAATAAAGAAGAACACGTGAGTACCTACGGGTGTAAGTCTCTCCTTGTCAATATTTGTTGCCATATCAATTACTGATGGGCTATTACTCCTATCCTGCTGTCAGTGAGTGTACAGGTGTTGGCAATAATAATGTGATAGGGGTGTTGTAATATTCATTGATGTGCTTTCGGAACTTCATCATTACTCCTTCAGGAAATGGCGAGATTTAGTTGTGTGGGTGTGTGTGTGTGTGTACGTGTGTGTGTGTGTGTGTGTGTGTGTGTGTGTGTGTGTGTGTGTGTGTGTGTGTGTGTGTGTGTGTGTGTGTGTGTGTGTGTGGAGCCTCCCATGTCTATCAAGGTTGCTACCCACCTGGTCTTTCGCGTTGTATCCCAATTGTCCCTCCAAGCTAAAAAAAAAAGACATTTACGGCCCTTTTTCATTTCTTTTTCTTTTTTCTTTTAGACCACGATCCATATGGCGCCGAAGCTTTATTACTCACACCAATTTACGCGGCCGACGCCACCACTGTAGCCGCGCCATAAAAGCTATTGTAAAAAATACTACCGGGTAGAGAAAAAATAGGCCTCTGTTCTGAGCCCTGTTGCTTTTCGTTAGTGGCAGTAGTGATGGTGGTGGGGGGGGGGGGGAGAAGGAGGAAGGATGGAGGAGGGGGAGAAACGTGGGCGGGTCGTTGTTGTGGTGATGACAACAACAATAGTGAAAGTTATAAGAGGTATAGTAAAGTACAGCAGTGGTAAGTGGTGTGGGTGGGGGGGGGAAGTGGAGGTTGATATGGAATGAGTGGTGGTGGTTGTGGTGGAGGTCACGTGTGGGTTGTATTCCTATATAAATAAAGTTAATAAACATTAGCTGACTGTCCTCGAGCACATGCCATCACCCGCCACAACAGTCACTACCTACACACTTTTTCTTTCCTCCCCTTGGCCTCCCACTTACCACTGGCCATCCCAGGAGCCTCCCCCAGCACCCCTCCTTCGACCAGCGGCAAGGTAAAGGTGAACACAGGATAACAACACTTACCGATCTGAAACGGAATACAAGGAGAAAATTGGTATCATGGAAGACAATATGTTTCTTCTATTTACTGATATGTCACATATATTACATTCCACATTCTTGTCTTCTTTGATTAAAAGTTTACGTGCCCTCATAAAAAAGAAACCTCGTCTGACTTTCACTGATATCGACACACACACACACACACACACACACACACACACACACACACACACACACACACACACAGACACACACACACACACACAAAATATATACTATAGTTCACGGTCGAGGGATGCGAGTGACCCTGGAGATCAAGGAGGCAAAAATCTTTTATACGTGCTGAGGAAGGATAGGTCGCGGAGATCAATGTATTGGCAGGGTAGTGTGAGGGACTCGGGAATAGGGGTGAGAGGGGGTGGTGTCTCCTTCTCTCGCATGCCTACAGGAGCAGTGGGGGGGAGTCTCCTTGGTGGTGGGTGAGGTGAGAGGTGGGTGGTGAATGTAATCTGAGATATTTAGTTTACCTTGGGAAATGATGCTGGTCATTATATTGATAAATGAGCCATATATGAGGCGTGTGAGGAGGGTGTGTAAGTTATGACAGATTTAAATGACCTACGTATGAAAGAAATACGATACTGACTGTTGATAATCATTGTTTTTTCTAATTACGAATAATAAAAAAGCCATCAAAGCATTCTTACTTCTATCTATGTAGCATCACTACATAGATCGGGGATATCAACAGATATATTAAAAAAGAAGACAAGAGTTATTGAAAGTTGACCTCCCCTCCCCTCCCTTCACACATTACATTCTTTGCTTATTTAGAAGCTATTTTTTCCATCAAGAGGCATATACATCTTCATCTTCAATTCTAATGATAATCATAACCCTCAGGTTACAAAAAAAATGTAATAAGCAAACACTCACTTATCAAAACAACGTCCTTCAATGTCGTTTTTCCCCATATCAAAAATAAAGTTTCGCATAATACTTTAAACCAGCGACACGTAAACGCACACATCACACACATTCTAAAATTTAAGTTTCCATATGTTAATGACTCCCACATAGAGCACAGGGGAAGGGAGAGGGAGAGGGAGGGGATGGTGGGTCAGAGAAGGACCAAACTCAGGTATGCAGACAGGCAGGTGGTGGAAGGTAAATGAACAAGAAAGGGCGGATTCACAGCCTGATCCAGGGATTAGATAGCCACTGGGAGCAGAGGTTCCAGGCAGAGGCCAAACATACCACCAGCCAGACAGACATACATACACGGACAGTAGCTCGTGTAAACAATACCCAGCGCCAAGAATTCTTCGGAGGAGAGAAAATATGCAATAATATATCCGTGATGTCTTTGTTCCTCCTAAGCTTCGAGGGAACTGCCAGTGTGGCGGATATATACGGAAATGATGTAGTATTTCAATGAGATGAAATAGTATAAGAATTATAGTCAGAGTGTCATATACTTTCAATCACTGCATAAGAATGAATAATGAAAAAAGTATAAATTAAAAATTATTTACTGTTTTTAATGACTTTAGTGACGAAAAAGAGAGAAAAGTTAAAGGATGCCACAACAAAATTCAATAACGCTGAAGTTTATGCACACTCGTATAGTTAAAATGAACTTCAATGTATACATTAAATAAAAAATAAAAACATTTAAGGAGTACTTTCATTCGCATCAACACACGAAGCGATCATATAAAGAGAAGGAAAAAAATCTTAAACAATAAACTTCAAACTCATATAACCAGACAAACACAGACAGACAGACAGGCAGGCTAGCAAGCAGACATATAGACACGGAAACAGACAGACAGATCGTGCCGGCTGACCATGGATGATTGACAGCGGGAGATAATACCTGGGCATTTCCCGGCATAAGATCTCGGTGTTGGGGATCACAGGGGATGCCAGGCAGGCCTTTGTGGCATACTGATGTGCTGTGCTGCTAGGGTTAGGCTTGTGTGTGTGTGTGTGTGTGTGTGTGTGTGTTTGCTTGTGTGTGTGTGTGTGTTTGTGTGTGGGTTTTTTTGTGTGTGCGTGTGTGTGTGTGGGTGTGGGTGTGTGTGTGTGTGGGTGTGTGTGTGTGTGTGTTACAAGATGAAAAATTGCATGATAACTATGATGCTAATGATGAAAACCATAACGATCGTAATAATAATATTGATATAAATGATTATAATAACTACAAAACTAATTACATTAATCTTTCTCACTACACGTTATAATCTTTTAACATCTGTGTTACTGAAGATATCTATCGTTACCACCCATAAAACTCCCCCCCCCATCATGTTATCGACTACCTTTTCGCTTACTCCCACAGTTCCTAACGGCGTGGGTCTTTCAGCAGGTCAGGATCCAGGCTCAGGACCCAAGAGGACTCGACAGACCTACACGAGATACCAAACACTCGAACTGGAGAAGGAATTCCACTTCAATCGATACCTGACGCGGCGACGAAGGATAGAGATTGCCCACGCCCTCTGCCTCACTGAACGACAGATCAAAATATGGTTCCAAAACAGAAGAATGAAGGCTAAGAAGGAATCCAAGCAAGCCAACGACAGCACTGGGGAGAAGAGTGAGGAGAGTGAAGAGAAAGAAACGAGTGATATCACTTCCTCTCCTGGTCTCCTGACGGGGGTGTTGACTGGGTCTTTGCCGGGATCGCTCACCATCACCTGATAAGCCAGGAAGCCCCTATACCAGAGTATCATAATGATTACAATGACGTGACAATGAACTCCAGAGGTGTAATGATGGGATATGCAGGGAATAATGACCCCTGTAGATGGCCAGTGTGGTGATGTGGTGGTGATGGTGATGATTGTGGTGGTGGTGTTGCTCTTCCTTCATGTAAATAAAGAAACAAGAATAAAAAAATGCCTTAGAAGGTTTTGTAGGAGTGAATGGGGACGATATTTTTATATCGATTTTTTTTCTGTCACGTCACCTAAGTGCTATTTATTTTTGCTGCTGAAGTAATGGTAAGTGTGCAATATATGATGGATGGCGTGGTTGCAGTGGAGGCGAAGGTGCAATAAGCGTGACCAACAGGAACTTGAGGCCTTGTTACCTGCGTGCTGAGCCTTTTGAGGATTATGGATCTCTTCTCTTCGTCTCTCTCTCCTCGCTCTACTCCTATTAATCCTCATCTCTCTGATAGGATCTCATCTCTCTCTCTCTCTCTCTCTCTCTCTCTCTCTCTCTCTCTCTCTCTCTCTCTCTCTCTCTCTCTCTCTTTCTCTCTCTCTCTCTCTTCATGACTGAATGTAGAAACAAAAGCAATAAATATACATATATCTTATTGCTGTGTTATTCCTCACTCTTGAACGAAAGGCGCCTTAAAACCCCTAAAGGCTCCTTAAAATTCAACATTCATTACAATACAAATAAAAAAAGACTCAAAACTTTACTTAATTTTGTGACATCCTGAACTAAAATCAGTAAGAATGCCATTTATCATCATTCGAGAAAGTAATATATAATAGTCCACGTATATAATGAGGGGTTATTACGTACTTTTCAATATGTGAGAAAAAAAACTTCCAGTATTTTTGTGTACCCCAGAGAGGTATCATGGTGGTGTTTGTGAAGCGGCCCAGAGGAGGGTTTGGTGCTAAGCCGTGTTTCCCCCGCGGTCTGTCACCCTGCCGTCACCCTCCTGTCACCCGCCGCTCGCCAGGACGCCCTCCATCAATCACCCACCAATTTCCTGCGTCTCCCTGTTCCCGTCCTCAGAGACCTATAAAACTCACACCTTCGCCGCGTCCATTCATTAGTTTGTCAATTAAGGGTTCTGAGTTAAAAGCCGGGGGAGCTTGGGACGGCGCTGGCATGTAAATGATATTGTGTGGGCAATAAATAGATTGGCGTGACCCCCGGGCCGGTTGTAAAATTAATTTTCTGGGTAGGCATGGGCTGGTCCTCTGTCCAGGCCGGCAGTGGGCCTAGCTGGGGCGCGGAGTGTGGTGGTGGGCAGCGTGGTGGCTGAGGACGCCGTTGGGAAGGTGAGTACTGGAGTGGCAGTTACGGTGGTGGTGTTTGTTAGTAGTGGAGGTAAGCGTCCTATTTGTGATTTTGATACTGAAAAATTACGTTAAAGTGATGGTGGTGGTGGTGGTGGTGGTGGTGGTGAGGATGGAGGTGGTGAGGATGGTGGTGCGTTGATGGTGGTGGTGGAAGAGATGATTGTGGAAGTAGTGATTGTGGTGATGTTGGCAGTGACTTGACGGTGGAAGTGGAGGTAATACTGGTGGAGTCTGTGGGGGTATTGATAGAGGTGGTGGTGTGGTGGTGGTTATGGTATAGCTGTGGTGGTGGTGGTGGTGGTTATGGTATAGCTGTGGTGGTGGTGGTTATGGTATAGCTGTGTGGTGGTGGTGGTGGTGGTTATGGTATAGCTGTGGTGGTTGTGGTGGTGGTGGTTATGGTATAGCTGTGGTGGTGGTGGTGATGGTATAGCTGTGGTGGTGGTGGTGGTGATGCCGTTGCGTCGTCGTTATTATTATTATTATCGTTATTGTTGTTGTTGAAGGTGGTGGTGGTAGTAGTTGTTGTCACCGCGTATTACATAACCATGATGTTGTGTAGGCATGATACGTTATGGTCACCGGCAGAGTTTCTTCCAAACAATATTTATGTGCAATTATAATGCAAATGACATACCCTTAAAAACAACCTTATTATTGTTACTTATTCATCACACACACCTAAGTCTCGACATCACAAAATATCAGCTTGCAAGTCACGTAAACTAAATGAATAAAGCAAGAAGGAAACTAATGCGACATAAGGGCCGGAATTTATCTAGCCATGTTCATTAGCAAGAAAAAAATATATACAGGATAAGAACGCAGCTGCAAATACACGAGGGAGATAATCTGATGGTGACAATTATCATAATGACTTCCAAATGATCAGTACAAAAGTAACATGATTTTCTTTTATATATTATTTTGTAGGATGAAATCAAAAACATGAAGAAGGCATAACTACCACCACGTTTCCCACCACCTTGCCCTTAACTATAAACCAAAAACCCACACCAGCATCAATACTCCACCACCACCACCACCACCACCACACCACCACCACCACCACCACTGTTGAGATGATTGATGAGAGAGGAACAAATGTCCGAAATATTAACACCTTCCGGTCACCTGCCTCATGCCGCCCCGGAAGGAGGTCTTTTAGTATGCTTTAGTTTAGTTACTGGTCACCACATGTTGTGTGCGTTGGTAGAATACTTGCCTCGCTACCTGCTCATGCAATACACCTGAATGGCATCATGCGTGTGCTTGTGAAGGTTGTTAACATCAATACCTGAGATAAATGCATGTTGGGATTAATAGACTAATGAGCTGCTTAAGAGATACATGTAACTATTTTGTAAGTGATGGATATGGTGATGACAGCCAACAGATTATGAACTGAATCAGAAATCAATGTATGTGTACAGAGACATATGTATTTGCTCAGAGTATTGGTAGGACACACGACCCTCACATGTGATATTTTTACCATGTGTAAACATACACTCCCTCACTATTTACTGTAGATGTGCCGCACATGTGCCCCATCAAACATGTCTCGCAAACAGTTCATGTATGTAGGAATTATGTCATTACCCTAGAACTGAGTAGGAAAAACAACTGATCTTGTGGTGAAATATATACAACACAAAACATTTTATTATATATATATATTATATATATATATATAATATATATATATATATTTATATATATATATATATAATATATATATATATATAAAAATATAATAATAATAATAATATATATATATATATATAAAAATATAATATATATATATATATATATTATATATATATATATATATATATATATAACGTGTCGCACATTATCAAAGATATATTACTGAAAAATATTGTTACCAATGAATATATTGTATTGATGAAAATGAAAAGCTTATGCTGCGGAAAAAAACCCATAAGTGAAGTAGTGAAACACGAGTGTCTTGGCTGAGCTGCAATATTCATATTTGTCTGTGTACCATGTAATTTACTACAATTACGGGGATTTATTCACTGCACTGGCAGGAGGAAAAAGAAAACAAGCGCGTCCCGCTAGGAGTTAAACCCGTATCAACACACAAACAACATCCACACATTCACCACTTCACCAAGTTCATGTTTTCTTTTCTTCAATCTTTCATTAAGAAAAAAAAAGGTAAAAGTTTCATCTAACTCTCGGTGCGCGGCTGCCTCCCAAAGTTTGTTTTGATCGTTAAGCCTGAGTGACGTAATCACACCGCGCCGCTCGCTGATTGGCCAGTTTGTGAATCAAGATGGCGGGCGGAGGAGGGCTGCATCATTGATTCGGTGACTATATTCTGCTTTCCCTGTACACCTTGCTTTCATATTGGGATACTGCATGCACTCATAGTAGCATATGAGGCTTAGGCATTTGGTGTGTCATGTGTAAAGGCTACAGA
>JACEEZ010021809.1:290000-347500 GCA_016584305.1 Chionoecetes opilio | reverse complement strand
CTCTGTGTTAGGGCAACCGAATAATAATGTTTGGGAAAAGATCATGCGATTATATATGAAAAAATACTGCCAGTTCTATTACTACCACTGCTACTACCATTTCTTCTTATATTTATGTTATTGATGATGGATGTAATGTGATGGATGTGGCGGTGGTGATGGCGATGATTTAGTGGTAGTGGTGGTGTGGTGTGGTGTAGTGGTGGTGGCGGTAGATGTCCTGATGCTAATGTTGTCACTACGTATCATCATATTCAACAAACCAATTCAGAAATATTTCCTGAAGTCAAATATAAGCATCCACTGCCTCACCAACACAATCCCTGGGTTTGTGGAGCACGCTGAGCACCGTCCACCTCTTACTAAACACATAATATTAAAGTGGAATATCCCTCCATCCATGGGTTCGCAGATATTCCACTGTTTTGTTAGATGTGTTATGTGAAACAGTGTCGTTGAGGCTGCATTGTTCCTGCCTGTGTCCCGCATTAGCCCTTAACTACCAGCTCATTCCCCTACAGCAAGTCTTTAGTTTTGTCTTCACTCGTAATATTCACACACTGCTTTTCGTCCTTCTCCCGTGTAATGTAATCTACTTATAATATATGCAAATACATAAATACATATATATATTATTTTTTCCTTCTTGTTTTACATCATTATGTGGCTGGTTAAGGGCAGACATAAACGTCATATCAAATATCTTTATATTAATTAACCTATCAGTTCTCATACTTAATACTGACAATGTTTTTACTCATCATTTATCATCAATGTAAGAGCTGTAGTATTGTCAAGCCTCTATAGTTAACAAAACCTCATCCTCACATCATGAACACTGCAAGCAAACAAAGAAAAAAATCATGATCGCTGCTTGACGAAAAAAACACATAAAAAGAATATTGTGATAAAAAAAACCATGACACTATAACTGCAGTGTCTCCTCCCCTTTTATTTCCCCTCCAGCCAGAAACGTCATTTTTGCGAGGTTTGAGTTGAGTGATCGCGTGGGTGGAGCTGAATTGACAAGGACCCTCATTCGCCACACTCGGCAAAACAATGTTCCTATGTACGTCTAAATTTATCCGAGAGTAACATCAGTTTGTATCTATAGATTAAGCTTAGTTATCTTTAAAACATCGCTGGAGTTTTTAAATGAGTGTTGTGTTTTGTGTTTTTTTCAGATATCGTCATCGTGCGCCTGGCAGCCAGCGAGGGGAAACACGCATGACAGCTTCATGACGAAGATGAATGTGACGTCACAGCGAGGGGTTCTGCAAGGGAGGGGAAGAAAAGTGAGGGTAAAGTGAATGGAAAACGGGAAGAAGAGAGAGAGAGAGAGAGAGAGAGAGAGAGAGAGAGAGAGAGAGAGAGAGAGAGAGAGAGAGAGAGAGAGAGAGAGAGAGAGAGAGAGGGTGAGAGATGTAGGGAGAGAGTAAGGCGTTGCCAATAAGTGAATTTACTGATTACTTAATATTTCAACAAGTTAATAATTTTGGGCCACGAAACACCGATGACTAAGAAGTGTTAGTGTTGCGAGACCCAGTGTTGGCGCGAGGTTTTGGCCACTTATCCGAAGGAGGTTAAAATGAGATGGAGGGGAGAACTGGGTGGATTTTTGTACGTGACATAAACTTATTGCCTCCCCGTACGACTCTGGCCAAAGTTATGATTTATCAGCCCAGTGGAGTAACTCGCGGGTGGCGGACGGAGTGGTGGCATACTTAGGTGGGAGTACAAGCTAACATTAGTGGAGAAGGAATGTATAATTATTACGCACTTACATATAATCCTTTATCAAAATATATTCGGCCTTGGCTGAACATTAGCATTAATTTACGCATGGTGTTCATAGAATATTGGTTTGATGGCTACTGTAACCTGAAAAAAATATATAAACTTTTGAATGCATCGAATACATATATAGTTTCTGAATAATATATGAGTAAAAAAGGTTTAACAAGTATTCTGACAAATTGAAGGATTTTCTCTCCTTCTGCCATGTGATATTGTTGAAACTGTTCGTGGCTGCAACATACATGCAAAAAATGGTTGGCACTTTCAAAGCTTCTATTCAGTGTTTGCCCAGCATGGATAATTTTCGTAAACAAACCAAGGAAAGTAATTATTTATAGTCAAAGATTGCAATTACTGCATGGTGTGTGTGTGTGTGTGTGGGTGTGGTGTGTGTGTGTGAGTGTGTGTGTGTGTGTGTGTGTGTGTGTGTGTGTGTGTGTGTGTGTGCGTGTGCGTGTGCGTGTATGTGCATGTGTGTGGTAGTGGCAACATAATTGTAGCGTTGGAGAGTGAGATCCGCCGAACAAGACTAATTTCCCCGACGTTCGAGTATTTCTGCCTCAAAATAGGGCCTAAAAGAGCCGCATTTCCCCTCCCTTACAGTGCCCGATTCGTGACAGGCGAGGGAACGCGACATGTGAGAGGCGGGTGAGAGAGGGGAGTGAGGGGAGCGGCCAACCCCGATATCCTGAACGCCAATCTAAGAAGAAGAGAGGAGAGGAGGGAAGAGGGAGAGAGAGGATAATAGAGGCTGAGAGGAGGATAGAGGGAGCATTTCTCGGGATTAACGGGAGCCTGTTAAGAGGTGTTAGGAATGAGGATCGGGAGGAGAAAAATCACTTATGTTCTTTTCTTACAGAATTACACAGCAAAATATAAACTTGAGTGGGGTCACGTATATTACTTACAGCAAAATATAAACTTGAGTGGAGTCACGTATATTACTTACATGATATTGAAGGCGTTGTCGACTATTTATTATCTGACATTAATCAAAACAGGGTTATGTAAGCAGGTTCTTAACATTTTGGATTTTTCTCACGGGAACTAAAAAGAAAATTGCTTTCACATCACATAAATCAAAGCTTATAAAGTAGCATATATACGTAAAAAAGAAAACAGTGCATATTCACACGGTAAAGAATAGCATTGAGTCTTATCTTTTACTAAATTCCTTGATAATCCGCTGGACTTTCTTGGCCACAAAAGTCTGATCAAACTTCTCTTAAACAGCGATACGCATGATGTTACAGATAATTAATGTTATTTACTCTTCCTTAGGCTTATAACTCATTAATGAGTCGCCAGGGGTCTGGTGTTTTTCAACTCACAGGCATTTTTTTCTGACATTTTTTCCCACATGAGCCGTCACATGGGGGGTGAGGGGAAGAGAAGGGTGCAAGGAAGGGATACAGGCCTACGAAATGTGGAGGTAAAGTAGAAAATATAAAGTTTACTTAATGATAGGTATGTTTTGCCTATGTAACACTGAGTTGATATGAGAGAGAGAGAGAGAGAGAGAGAGAGAGAGAGAGAGAGAGAGAGAGAGAGAGAGAGAGAGAGAGAGAGAGAGAGAGAGAGAGAGAGAGAGAGAGAGAGAGAGAGAGAGAGAGAGAGAGAGAGAGAGAGAGAGAGAGAGAGAGAGAGAGAGAGAGAGAGAGAGAGAGAGAGAGAGAGAGAGATAGAGAGAGTGAGAAAAAAAGAGAGCGAGAGAGAGAAGAAAAAAAAGAGAAACTGATATCGAAATCACAGTATGAATGTAAATTTTCAATAGGTCCTGTGTTGTAACAATAATTCGATTTATTATAAGAAATAAACTGATGATTCTACTTTTGTTTTCCCTGTGCAATCCTAAAAAAGGTATATTAACACCAAGATAAAGCAGTGTTTGCAGGTGGAACAGGTGTTGCAGGGCCCGAGGCAGGTAAGGTCAAGGAGAGTGAAAAATAATTCCTGTCAATTACTTTCGTTACTGCATATTAATCTACTAATCCAAGACAATGTCCCAATATGACTTATTGGCCTGACTAACAACAGTTCAAGGAAAGATAACGTCTCATTGTAGAACTGCAAATGATGCCATCCATAGACACACAGACAGACAGGCAGTGTGTGTGTCAATGGGAGATGATTTACTTCCAGTACATATGGACACTATTTCTTGTTCCCTCCTCGCATCACTCTCACACCCCGACACGTGCGCCTCACCACGTGCTGGAAAGTAAGTCCTGATGTCTACCACGTAAGAGAGGGGAAAAGAGGTAGTCTTGTTTCTGGACTTATTAAATATTTCGTTGATATCATGGTGACAATAGACGTTCATATATATTTTTTTTTTTTTTTTACATCACAGGGAACTGGCCAAGGGCACAAAAAAAATGGGTAACACAAAGCCCGCTTAGTTGCCAGTCCCTATAAAGAAGACAGTAAGAGAACAAAATAAAAACAGAGGGGTAGGCAAATTTAGTTCGGGAGGTGTCTTGTTACTCTTCTTTTGAAAAGATTTAAGTCATAGGAAAGTGGAAAAATAGAAACAGGAAGAGAGTTCCAGAGTTTACCAGTGAAAGGGATGAAAGGGTAAAGATACTGATTAACTCTTGCATTAGGAAGATGGACAGAATAGGGATGGAATGAGTAGAAAGTCTTGTGCAGCGAGGCCGCGGGAGGGGGGGAGGCATGCAGTTAGCAAGTTCAGAAGAGCAGTGAGCATGAAAATAACGGTAGAAGAGAGCAAGAGAAGCAACATATACTCTCTACAGGCTTTCTCAGTCTTAGTTATCAATTCAAAACATGCTTGACTCATAAAAACACCATCTATTCTCATAATGATTTACCTCTGAAGCGCATCTATGGAATCCAATGAACTTTAGAGAGTAACTTTTTTTCCTTCTTTGTATGATTTTATAGCACGGATCTAATAAAATCACTCTCCTGTTCTCCGCCACTGTAATCGCCTATGTTTCTCCTTATCTTGTTTTTTATCTAAATACGCCATTTAGGGTCACATCTAATATCAATGAATGGAATTTTAAGCGTCAAGAAAGAAAGGCGACAAATATATTTTACCCACAACCCATTATCACTTTATATATTTTTTTTGTGGCCGGGTATCTGTGGAAGCTCCAGACAAAACACTTGGGACAAAAGGGTTACTGATATGGTGATAAGAAAAAGGCAAAAAAATCGGCTATAAGATCTACCACACGATTGCTAAATACACCTTTTTACTAATGTAGGTTTCCATTTAGCCTCCATTCCACACTTTAGATGATTAGATACTGGACACTATTATCTGTTTAACCTCTGATATCACTCTCGATATAAACGTTGTGATAGGAAAACATAATAACACAGCCTTTCCTCGCAATCTTCTTAAACCTTTTAATCCGAGAGGATGTGAGGAGGACACGGAGAGGAGTATTTGTGGACGGAGAAGGGAATGAAACGACCACAGTGAGTTAACGAGGACTTGGGATGAGGTAGGAGAAGGGTGATGGTTACTAAAGAAGGGAGATGAGTAACAGTGGTAGTATGGATGATAGGGAAGAAGGAGAACAAGTGTAGGGAAAGAGGTGGACCAGATGGAAGGATCAATGAAGCTATGATAGTCGAAAGAGAAAAGGATAGTTTGATCTGATAGATGAGAGACAAGTTCATGAGATGGTTTGAGGAATGTCTTGAAAATACTGCATGAGGGAAGCATTAGAAAGACTAGAGACGAAGGGAATAAGAAGGAGAGGAGAAGGAAGTGCATGAGTAGAATAGGATAAAGATATGAAGGGGATGAAGATTTACAAACAATTAAGTGGGAGTGAGAGTGAAAACAGCAGCAGTGATGGGCGTCAGATAAGTCAGGGAGGTCTAGTTAGAGTCGCCTCTTCCCTCTCCCTCCCTCTCACCCATCCTTCCTCCTTCCCTCTATTACCTGGTGAGGGAAAAGGATGGAGAGGAAAGGACAAGAAGAGGAAAAGTGAACGAGGAGGAAAAACGTGTAATGGGAATCTCAAGCAGGGACGAGCATGATTAAAGAAAAGAAAAAAAGCAGAGAAGGAAGGACTTAGAAGACAAAAGAAGAAATTGAAAATAATAACAGGTAAGGTTAGGGAGAAAAAAAGGAAGACAAGGAATCAGGGATGGAAGACAGAGATGATGAAAAATAGCAGCAACGAACACAAGAAGGGAAATAGAGACGAGGGAATTGGATGATAAAAAGTAAGAAAATGTGTGAGCCTTCAAATAATAAGCATTTAATATATTGTTGGACATGTTGGATATATTAATCTTCACACAGATATATCTAATTAAGGTTTGTATGAAGAGTGATAACGTAAACAAAAAGAAATACTTGTTAACTGAGAGCAGTGATTTATGGTTGGATAGATAAGTATATAAAAACATTTAAAAGAATACAGGATAAGGAAGAGTTGACGTTTAATGCGAAGTAAATATTGTCAGAAGGGAAAGAAAATTAATGGAAGTAACGTGAGGTATTAAAGTGACGCAGAACTTGATACATATTATGACAAAAATATAAATCATTAATTGTTGATAAATGGACCATATCTTGTAAAATCTAGTTCACAAATAAGTGAAATCTAATACATCTTCATTTAAATCATGCATGTTTTATATATTATCAGGTCTAAGGGTAAAAAAAGTCACACAAGTTTTTCCTTCTCGATAGATTAGAATAGAATTAATCTAAAACCTTACATACGTGGCACATCCTCGCATATCATCATCTAAGGACCTCAAACTATCTGGCTCATTAATGATTTAAATTAATTATGTATTTGTAGATCCTGGTGATTATATTGATGAGAGCGATGGTGATAATATTTGCGGAGTATTTATCATCATTCATCACACGAGGGGGAAAAAGGCCCTTCAATATCTTGGCTGACGGATCTCACTATCAATCTTGGCCTCACCTTCTCCCGTGATGGATCCTTCGTCTCGTCTTCCTTCCACTCAACCCTCCTCCTGCTTCCTACAACCCTTCCTAGTCCTCCTCTTCCTCCTCCTTACACTCGTCCTACTCCTCAAATCCCTCCTCCTTACTTCCCTATTTCCCAACTTCTCCTTCTGCCCTTCCTCCCACTTTTTATGTGGGAGGACGGGAACTCTTCTACACTCTTCCTCCTCTCCTCACGTCTTTCATGCTTACTTTTCTTACTTAGTCTTCCATGCTTACGTTTTACTTTACATTTGTCCTCCTTACTCCTTACTTCCTACTTACTTCTTACAAACATTCCTCCTTTACTAACCACTGTGCTTCTCTCTATTCCTACTTTCTCTCCCTTTGTTTTTCTTTCTACTTTTTCATTAATCGTATCATTATTACATTTTATCTTACGAATTATTTCCTTTTCTCATCAATCATCTTCCTCATAATTCAACTTATTTTACCGTACTTTTGTATGGTATCAGTAAAGAAATATTTTAAGGAAACCATTTATGTTTTTACCTTATCATATAGCTTCATTAATGTTGATAGTAGCTTTATATAATCTCTTGGGGATGCTGTGTCTACTTTGTGAGGAGTTTTCGTATGCTCATGTTGTGGAAGTGTTAACTCACTCTCTCTCTCTCTCTCTCTCTCTCTCTCTCTCTCTCTCTCTCTCTCTCTCTCTCTCTCTCTCGCCCGTCAGGGTGGCAAGGTTGGTAGAGACGTGAGCTCGCAATGTGCAGCGTCCCTGTGCATTCGGTCAGCGGTTCGAGTCCGCCTAGTTCGTGCTGACGTGGCGGCGCTTTGTATAGTCAATAACCTTGTAGTTGGTACTTGCAAAGTGTCTAGATAGGATGAAAATCTTATCTTATCTCTCTCTCTCTCTCTCTCTCTCTCTCTCTCTCTCTCTCTCTCTCTCCTCTCTCTCTCTCTCTCTCTCTCTCTCCTCTCCTCTCTCTCTCTCTCTCTCTCTCTCTCTCTCTCTCTCTCTCTCTCTCTTTTTCTCACTCACTCACACACACACACACACATTTCCTTAATCCCCACAAATATCTCTCCAGTGAACTCCTCCTCTGATCTCCAAGGCCTTCTCTTCTCTCTCCTTTTTCTCTTACTTCTATAATCATGTTTCACCTCTCTCCCTGCCTCTCAAGTCTTCTTCCCACCCGTTCCCTCCTCATGTAGCTCAGTCTCTTCCCCGACTGGTCCGAGGGTCATAACCAGTCAGGTATGATAATCAATTCAGTCATCCTGCTGAACGGACAGACAGACAGGTGTCCTCTCCGCTTTGAGCAACAAAGAGATGTCTTGTTTATGTCTCCCGTTGACAGTCTGTCTCCGTGTTCCGTCAATCTAGCATGTGATACTTCTGTTTCCGTCTTAATTGACAGTTGATCCACTACCTTTCTGTCTCTACGCTTCGAGAGAGGATATTCTGGTGTCTCTGCCTGAACCTTAATTTACGTTATTATGATATTTTAACTATGACACCAATAAATGTAAAGCAAATACAGATCGATGTAGGATCCGGGAGTGTCTCAATAAGTATGCGTACAAGACGTGGGTATCTTAGGCATTAAGTATTTTCTGCATCGTCACTCAGACCTCGACATGTAACTCAAGGATCAAGACATAATCCATGACGTCATCAAGTATAAATGTCTATCCATCTTATCCCTGCTGACCAACATCCTCATTACAGATCAACGTTTGCATATTATAATCAAAAGACTATCCCTTATGAAGAAAACTGTATGTGTATGAATGATCTACACATAGAAACTAATCAGTACTTTTCTCAAGTGAATGAGCAGATGATAAACATATAAAATAGATAAATAAGTAAATAAAGGAATAATTATGTGTGTTTGTGCAAGTAATCCAGCAGACTCCATGTAAATGCTTAAAGAAGTCCCTAACACCTTAATGAGAAGGATAACCCTGAACGCTAATTATGCAGCGTCACACTAACAGCTCACCTCCTTCCCTTTACCATTAACTAAAAACATATTCAACCAATTCATCATTATTAAAAAAACATATTCTTTTTCTTTCACTTCTCCTTCATCATCATCAACTTTTTATCCTCCTCCTCCTGCTGGCCCTCCTCCTTGCCCAAACCCCGGGTGGATATAAACATGATCAGCGTGCCTTCAGCCCCGCATTGACAGCATTCCTCACAATATTCTTCGGTACGTCGAGGAAAAGAGAAAGAGAAAAAACAGTCCATACCGCAGACATGTCATCTTCCAGGAACAAAGACGGGAATAAAACATTCATGTCTCCTCTTCCGAATCTACCCAAAAACAATCAATGCTAAATTAGTCACACAACAAGACTTACAAATAAACCGTGAGAGAAGACTAAAGAAAAAAGAAACTCATTAAATATTTAACAAGACTTAATCTATAGTAGGTTCCTGCCTTCAAACAGACAAAAAAAAGGATGGTTAATGAAGCATGCCTGATTAATTACATGTGCCGACGGATCATTGGCAGGAACAAAGTTTTTCCTGTTAATAATGCCACCGAACGACATTTCTGTGTCAAGTCTTTGTATCATCACCTGTGTGGAGAGGTAGATTTCACGCTACATGGAGGAGGGGGAGGAGGAGCAGGAGGAGGGGGAAGAGAAGGTGGAAAGGAAGGTGGTAGTAGTAGCGATGGTGTGTATGTGTATAGCAGTAGTAGTATTAATATATAAAGTAGTCGTAATGCAGGGAGGAATAGATATATTTGTTAGAAGAAGTAATAACTCATCACTCACATTTAATCCCGGATGACTATAGTTTCTTAACCCCCCCTTTGAATAAAATCGAATACACTTTAACAAGCTTAAATATCATACGAAAAACTACCTTCACTCTTTCCTATACAAGTGATGGGGTAAGGTTTTAGAGAACAAAATACATACTTGGCATGTAAGGTCGAAGAAACAGTCATATGCATATTCAAAGGGTATGTAGAGGAGCATGGTGAGGCGACAGGAGTGGAGCATGACTGAGAGCCATTTGACGAGGCTCGATTGGGTGTCATGTCCCTGCTACATACGTACATTGCCCCTCAGCCGAACTCGTGTCACTCCTCATTATTGCATCGTATATCATTTTTACGAATGGCTTTTCCGGTCTTTTATACACTGAACATGACAGTCGCCCCACTTTGCTCGTACCGTTGCTCCTTTTCACGCATTTCAGCTGATTCAGGAATGCTTCGGTACGTCTACAGAAGCCACCAAAAGTCAATGGTAAACATGATGAGATGATGATGAATGTAAATATATGAACACAACACTGCGATGATGATCTGCTCTTCTCCTAAAACGCTTTGAAAACTGAGGATACTGAGCAAAGACACATTATTATTCACTCACACCAATATATACGAAGAGAGGATGTGTGAGGCCAGCAGAGGAAGGACAGGGAGGAGCTTATGAAAAACAGGGTATGATGAAGGGGCCAGGAGCCGGAAGAGGGTGGAGACGCAGGTGTATGTAATTTCAAGAGCTTCACGACATCAGAACACCTCTTTGGGGACGACGAAAGCTCCAGATCTTGTTTTAAGTGCATGTCATCCAACGGTGAGGTGACGGTCGAACAGTTACGGGCGTGTCTGTCGTGGTTGTCGCGCAGATGACGAGGAAGTTATGGGTGGCGAAGCGTTGTGTGTGACATGGCAAGATTGATTCACTGTCACCAGGCGCCACTAAGCATAGGAGAGAGAGAGAGAGAGAGAGAAGAGAGAGAGAGAGAGAGAGAGAGAGAGAGAGAGAGAGAGAGAGAGAGAGAGAGAGAGAGAGAGAGAGAGAGAGAGAGAGAGAGAGAGAGAGAGAGAGAGAGAGAGGAGAGAGAGAGAGAGGAGCGAGAGAGGAGAGAGAGAGAGAGAGAGGAGAGAGAGAGAGAGAGAGAGAGAGAGAGAGAGAGAGAGAGAGAGAGAGAGAGAGAGAGAGAGAGAGAGAGAGAGAGAGAGAGAGAGAAGAGAGAGAGGAGAGAGAGAGAGAGAGAGAGAGAGAGAGAGAGAGAGAGAGAGAGAGAGAGGAGAAGAGCGAGATGAGAGAGAGAGAGAGAGAGAGGAGAGAGGAAAGGGGTTGAAAAGCAGAATGAGGAGGAGGAGGATGGTAACGATGACAAGGAGTGAGAAGAGGGAAGCAGCAAGGGGGTTAAAAGTGGGAGTTAGTGAGGAAGCGGTAGAGGGAGGAAGAGGAGGGAGGAGGAGGAGGAGGAGGAGGAGGAAGGAGGAGGAGGAGGAAGGAGGCGAGTATCAGCTGGCGCATCAGGTAAGGCTGGTCGTCCTCCTCCCGGCCCAGCATCTCTGACTGGAATAATAATAGCTCACGTTGGGTCATCAGCGCGCCACACAAGTAATGTCAACAAGATCGAAAATCCACACCATTTCCCGGCGCGCCCGTCACCGTCGAGGCCTGCCACCTGCCTGCCTCCGCCGTCCCCAGGTGGGCAGATTATCTACGAGTGAGGCCTGCAGCATAACGAGCACCTTGAGTTTCAAAGATAATTGTTGCTCTGATAGCGGCGGTAATATTGGAGGTCGGTCGCTCCTGCCCAATTTATGGCGTGATAAGTCCCTCCAGAGTGTTTTGTCCACCTGGAGGAGAAGAGTTGTGGCTCGTCGCTCACTCAAGGGAAGACGATGCACGACAGGGATGGAATGATTGACACTCTTGAGGGACAAATATGAGTTTTACGTTATGATACACTTGCACTATTTTTGTCTAGAATATCAAAATAACACTAATGAATAATGTACATTATTAAATAACTAATGTACTTATATATATATATCACCCGGTAGCAAATCATAGACTAATACTTTGTTATTACCTAGTTCTTATGATTTTTTCCATACAAATCAATGTAAATGAGGTAAAACTAAGCTATCAGTCTAAAAAGCAATGTCTTAAATTAATACTAACAAGTGTATTTCAGGCGTCATGGGTAGTATAGTACATTTTTGGTAGGGCACAATCTTAAAGCGTGTGATGTTACAATAAATCACCTGTACTGTACTGCGATAAGACAGGTACGAAGTGCTTTGTATAGCGATACGGTATCATCAAGTTGGGTGGGCGGGCGGGCGGGCGAAGGCGGAGGCGGAGGGAAGGTGTGTGTGGTAGGCTTAGTGATGCTGAAAACAGTGTCACAAGGTCAACATCCTAGAGCAAGACTCGCAGGTATTTGTGGCGCCTCCAGAAAAATAATATTACTTAGCATTTTTATGATTATATATATTATCGATGAAAACCGCCTAATGGAAAGTGAAATGGAACTTTTAACTGGAAATTAAATATAAATAATTGTGTGTGTGTGTGTGTGTGTGTGTGTGTGGTGTGTGTGTTGTGTGTGTGTGTGTGTGTTGTGTGTGTGCGTGTGTGTGTGTGCGTGTGCGTGTGTTGTGTTTGTGTGTCTGTGTGTGTGGTGTGTGTTGTGTGTGTGTGTGTGTGTGTGTGTGTGTGTGTGTGTGTGTGTGTGTGTGTGGTGTGTTGTGTGTGTGGTGTGTGTGTGTGTGTGTGTGTGTGTGTGTAGTGTGTGTGTGTGTGTGTGTGTGTGTGTGTGTGTGTGGTGATGAGAGAGAGAGAGAGAGAGAGAGAGAGAGAGAGAGAGAGAGAGAGAGAGAGAGAGAGAGAGAGAGAGAGAGAGAGAGAGAGAGAGAGAGAGAGAGAGAGAGAGAGAGAGAGAGAGAGAGAAGAGAGAGAGAGGAGAGAGAGAAAGAGAGAGAGAGAAACCTTACCCCTACCCTCCCCCCCTCTTGTTGCTTAATCTCGCGGTTCTGTGCCCCTCCTTCCTATTCATCCCTCAGCGGCACCAAGTATTCTCCTGATACACATAAAGCATGAGACCTCCCCTAAGACATAAATCAGGCGGCCACACTCACGGGCGGGACACCGAGCACACCCCACTGGAAGGCAGTGAGGGGGGGGAAGGGGGTGAGTCATGAGTGCAGGCCCATCCTACCCCCGCCCTATAATGCCCCCCCCCCCCATTTACCGACCTACTCTGTTTCACTTGGCCCAGCATCGTCCCGTCATTCTATACTGTACGATCCTTGCAATGTCCATCCTCTCCCTATTACACTCGAGCTCTTGTCGCTGTCAGTCAATTGAGGGTCAGTGTCGGTCGACCCTCGAAGCCATAAAACACCTGGAGTAAATATGTTCACAACAGCGTGGGTGTTTTTATTTATGTGTGTCTCCGGTTTTCATGTCTTATTTGCCTGTTTTGCTTATCTGTTTGTCAGTCTGTCTTTCTGTCTGCTTAGCTATCAGTCTGTCCGTTTCCTTGCATGTATATGTGTATGTAACGTATTTATGTATCATCTCTCTCTCTCTCTCTCTCTCTCTCTCTCTCTCTCTCTCTCTCTCTCTCTCTCTCTCTCTCTCTCTCTCTCTCTCCTCTCTCTCTCTCTCTCTCTCTCTCTCTCTCTCTCTCTCTCTCTCTCTTTCTCTTTCTGTCTCTCACACACACACAATCCTCGACCTTGACTGTCCCTCCCGCTCCTCCTTGACGTATAAATCACCGTCCTTCCCTCCTCCCTCGTCTCCCGCCTCCCTCGTGGCCGTCTCCTCCTCCTTCTCCTCCGCCGACGGGGAACTCCCTTCGAAGACCGCTTACTGTACCCGCGATGACGTAAGCTTCATAAACATGTCGCTTTGCTCGGGTCTAGACTTCAGGTCTACCTCGTTGCCGCCAAATTTATGATGGTATTCGCGCCAGAATGGTTCGCCTCCCTTTCTTACGGAATCGCATCTTCTTTAAATAGAGTTTTCGTTGCTGTTTTGGGTTTGAGCCGATTTACTAGAGCAAAATGTCATTTCTTATCACTGCTTTGGCCTCCTTAGACTAAAATAAGTTAAAAAAGTTATCATAAGCACTATTCAAGAGAGAAAAGTGAGGAAGTTACATGCCCGAGATCCCGTAAAATGTATCCCTTCAGAGGTTAAAACGAACGAAAACAGGGGATTATCAAGTGCTTATTGGATACTTTATGAGAACATTTATAGTGGAGCAAATGTTTGGTTAAGAGCTCGGGATATCCTAGCAACAAGTGAGCATCGAGCAATGAACTGCACCAAGTGGATTACGACCTTGATACGACCTTGTCTGATATACTGCGACCTCGATAGATGGAAGAGTATCCCCTTACGACTCTATTTAAAGACCTATTGAGCCACGACTGAGCCACGATGTCTACAAATCAGTTCTCTCGTGCTATTCGGTTACAGAAATTCAGTTTTACGCCATAGATGAGGGGAAATGAAGCATGTTACTGGTTCTTAATGGAGTGTATTTGAGATTGATTTACCAGTTTCTTGTGAGGGTGAGGAATGGGATTGCAGTAGTGTGAAGGAGGAAGGGTGGCAACTGCGTGGGTGTGTGAAACGGGATGAGGCTGAGTTGTGATGTCCTGAAGAGGGTGAATGATTGGGAGGTTTTATGAATGGATGAAAGGAACTACTTCATCTTATCAGCCCACTAGTTTTTTTTAGCAGGAACAACAGAAAGAACGACAATAGCAGAAGCAGCAGCAATAGTAGTAACAGTAGTAATCATAAAACAGATGCAGAATGAACACTAGAAACTAAATAATTCTAGAAATTCAAACCTCTCTCTCTCTCTCTCTCTCTCTCTCTCTCTCTCTCTCTCTCTCTCTCTCTCTCTCTCTCTCTCTCTCTCTCTCTCTCTCTCTCTCTCTCTCTCTCTCTCTCTCTCTCTCTCTCTCTCTCTCACTTAAAGTATCCTTCTCCCCATGTCTCCTCACATATCAAAACACGAGGAACGAAGCAGCACTTACGAAGAAATCAAAGAAGAACTCATACACAAGAGAGCAAGAAAATGAAAACAAGACCACTCCTTCCTTGGGGTTGCATTTTGATGTCAAATAATGCGAGAGGATCCATCACGCGAGACCTCTGGATCCATTGTCGGAGTGCAGAGCGTTATGAAAGCTACAGTATGAAGAGAAATGGGTTTCGATCCCCAAGAGAGCCAAGGTTTTATACGGAAAGGGAAGGACGGGAGCTTCAGGCCGGCGTCAGGCAGCAAATATGAGAAATGACGGACTTCTGAGGGTAAGGAGAGGAAAGAGCAGGAAAAAAACTTGTCTGTGGATGGTTGAGGGAGTGAGTAGAGAGGAGAAGCGAGGGAGATGTGAGGGAGATGCGAGGGAGGGTAAGAGTGAGGGAGTGAAAGGGAAGGCATAGAAAAAGAAAGGGTAATGAATTGGGGAAGGAGATGAATGAAGGGAAAAGAAGTGTGTAACATAGGGTGTGCAGTGAGAAAATGTGTGTACTCTCTCTCTCTCTCTCTCTCTCTCTCTCTCTCTCTCTCTCTCTCTCTCTCTCTCTCTCTCTCTCTCTCTCTCTCTCTCTCTCTCTCTCTCTCTCTCTCTCTCTCTCTCTCTCTCTCTCTCTCTCTCTCATCCACTAAGCGAGGCAGAGTCGGTCATTAGTCATGCCACACAGGCAGCGTATTGACAGGCGAACTGAGGCCCCTCTCATTAC
Source organism: Chionoecetes opilio (assembly GCA_016584305.1). NCBI lineage: Eukaryota > Metazoa > Arthropoda > Malacostraca > Decapoda > Majidae > Chionoecetes > Chionoecetes opilio. Next base: position 332,241 of record JACEEZ010021809.1, on the reverse strand, counting down.
GTGTAGAGGCGCCTCCTCCACCTCCTCCCTGCCTCCCACCCTCTCTCTACCCTTCCTCCTTACTTCTGGAGGAGTGTACTGGAAAGGGGAGTAAAGTGTGTATGTGTGTGTGTGTGTATGTGTGTGTATGTGTGTGTGTGTGTGTGTGTGTGTGTGTGTGTGTGTGTGTGTGTGTGTGTGTGTGAGAGAGAGAGAGAGAGAGAGAGAGAGAGAGAGAGAGAGAGAGGAAGAGAGAGAGAGAGAGAGAGAGAGAGAGAGAGAGAGAGAGAGAGAGAGAGAGAGAGAGAGAAGAGAGAGAGAGAGAGAGAGAGAGAGAGATGAGAGAAGAGAGAGAGAGAGAGAGAGAGAGAGAGAGAGAGAGAGAGAGAGAGAGAGAGAGAGGGAGAAAAAAAAAACCTGTTAGACTGATTCAGCAAGACAAAGAAACAAAACATAACTAATAAACGTGCTGTCAATTTTCTAGTTCCACATCTTCCTTTGCTTCAGTTCAGAAACATCGTTCATGATCTTGACAACCCTGAATAGTGTCTGACGTCAGCAGAAGTGGAAGAGAAGGAGGGCAACAGGCATGCAGGAAAGAAAGAAAAGCAGGAAGATACTGCAAAGGAAGCATGACAAGAGTGAGGTATCGTGACTAAACAACATTAATCACCTCAACTTTTTTTTCACTTTTTTGTTAAGTGAAGCAAAGCAGAAATAGAAGTAGTGCCCCCCCCCCCTCCTCCCTCCTCTATGATCAGTCAGTTCCTCGTCATAAGTGCCATCAGAAGCAAGAGAAACGTACAGACCTAATGACCAGTAACTATAAGGAAGACACGGGTAATGAAAACTAAATGAGAAAACCTGCCTTAATGACGACGTGTGTGATGGCTCTCTCTTGCCTTGAGCTCCTAGGAGTAATTTCGTAATAGATGTTGCATGTCAATCGCGTATGATGGAGTGAGGGGCATCTGTATCGCTTTTTTCCTAATGGTTTCTATACTAGCGTAAAATGACTTGTGTTTAGAGCATTCCCTAGTGGTACGCAGGTATCTCATGGCCGGAGCCTTCGATGAGAACGCTTAAAAGTGATCAATGAGTAACGTGTATCTGAAAGTAGACCCCCCCAAAAATATGCTTTAAGTATGTGGTTACTTCTTTTTTTTCTCCCTATAGCCTAAATACCAGACTTTGACAGCCGTTCTGACATTAATTTCTTCATTGAAATTATTCTTTTCGTTTTGGGTGAAATCTTGTGATTAAAAAAATCCTCTATTCTGAAGTTAAAATTCAATTCTAGTGTGTCTAATCTCACACCTAGTTTACCATCGAAAAGGTTGCTATTGAAAAAAGTCCCAATTGCACGTGTCCTTGCATATTCTCATAAATCACAACACATTTTATTCCTGTATCATTCCTATCACATTGCATGGCTCCTATCCCCCATCCTCCTCCCAACATTCACACTCGAAACGAAAAACTGTGGCGAGAGTGTGAAGAGACTTGTTTCCTACTCCACACATGCAAGTATTTAGACTCTTATTGCATTGTCGTATTGCATTCATGAGGGAAATGACAGTCATACAAAACTTTACAAAGCCGCCGAGGGAGCTTGTCAATTAAAATTAATGGTCAGTTTTTATTTTTTTCTCATTTTTTGGAATTGATGAGTGGTGGTGGTGCTGTTGGTGGAAGTATAAGAAGTGGATGAAAGTTGATAAATATATAAGAAAATTGGTAATGATAGTAGAAGTAGAGTACAAAAAATATAGGTTAATTACATAAACTTAGTATCTAAAAATGTATCAATAAACCTGTTAACGCTGCCTCTCCCTCTCACAGCCTCTCATCACCTATTGACTCGCACCTCTTTTATCTGTTTTGTTTGGGTACAATATACATACCAACCTCTCTCTCGGGCATGAGGAGAAGTAGCATGTGTTTACTATCTCTCTCTCTCTCTCTCTCTCTCTCTCTCTCTCTCTCTCTCTCTCTCTCTCTCTCTCTCTCTCTCTCTCTCTCTCTCTCTCTCTCTCTCTCTCTCTCTCTCTCTCTCTCTCTCTCTCTCTCTCTCTCTCTCTCTCTCTAGTTAGTAGTAGTGGTGGTGGTGGATGGTAGTGGTAGTAGTGGTGGTGGTGGATGGTAGTGGTAGTAGTAACATCTGTGTACTCTGTGAAGGATCACGTGTTGTGTGTTTACCTTTTGTTTTTGTAAACAGACAACCTGCTTTCCTTCTCTCTCTCTCTCTCTCTCTCTCTCTCTCTCTCTCTCTCTCTCTCTCTCTCTCTCTCTCTTCTCTCTCTCTCTCTCTCTCTCTCTCTCTCTCTCTCTCATCTCTTCTCTCTACTCTTCTCTCCTCTCTCCCTCCTTATTAACCTCAACACAACGTTAAACCTTTTAAGATAATTTTTTGTGTCTTCTAGTCGCCTTTTTTTCCCCTTCCTTAACACTTTTCTTTTCCTTAACCTAAACAAGCAAACCCTTTCACGACTTCCATTCTCAGTATCGCTCTTTCGTCTCTCCAACTTCATTATCGGCGCCTAACTTATCCCACTCCATCTTGCTTCACTCATTCAGTGTGTTGTTCCCCATCTTCTGCTCCTCCTCCTCTTCTTCCCTTCCTCCTCCTCCTCCCTTCCCCGGCGCTGGGACCCTCGTTAGCGTCGTGTACCCTGGCCAATGTCAGCTTGTCAGAGCTTCCCAGATACGCTCTGACCCCGTAATTGAGTTGTGACGTCAGACAAATGCACACCTCCGCGCGGACTGATAAAATTATACAGGCCGTGTCCGTCCCGCGACATCCTGCGTTCACCTGAAAGTTCTGCGTTTGAAAGTGGAAAAATATGATTGAAATTTTTCTTCACTCTGTTGAACTCATAGGCTATGTGGAGGTTGAAGTGACTTTACAATATATAAAGTATTCGTGGAATAATGATTTGCTTAACATTAGTGTCGAAGTGGTATTTAGAATCAAACCTTGTAAGATTGGTCATTATCATCATTATCATCAAATCATATCAATATAATTCTTATCATTGTCATTGTCGCGGTCGCGGAGGCCTCCTCATATCATTGCTTCGTGGTTCAAGTGATACAAGTTTGCAAAATCATAGAAAATATCAGCTTTCTTTCTGAAGTGAAAATCGTTAGTTGTTCGGGATTTTCATGATTTATCATGAGAAAAAGCAACAAATAATCGAACAACGTTTATTTGGCCTTTGCATCAGTATGGCAACGTCCATTCAATGCCCAAGATGCAACGGTACTACAATGTGATGCATAGCGTACCAGTGTTTCGAAATGTTGATTATGATCATAGAAATTTCAGCAACAATAACAAAAATAACACTATTAACAATGAAAATAATAATAACAATAACACTAATAATAATAAAAATAAAAATACAGTAGATTATAACAATAATACCAATAACGATACTAATGATAATGATAATAATTTCAATAATGCAGAAATAGTCAGACTAGCGATTCGAAAACGTAGGAGTAAAGGAAACAAGGCCCTCCCTGCCCCTCTGGCCCCTCGGCATCACAGAAAGTGGGAAACTGACCCACTAGGCCTATGAGGAGCGAAGGCCGGGCATGGATTGGGGGGGAGGGGGTGGAATGGAAGAAGAAGAGGAGGAGGAGGAGGGATGTGGTTGCGTGGGTGCCGTCCCGTTACTGTGGTGAGGGTGAGGTTGTGGTGGGCAGCAGAGGGAAGGAGGAAGAAGATGGGAAGAGGAGGTGGGAGGAAATGATGGAGGAAAGGCAAGGTGGGGAGGAGGGGCAAGGGCTGTGGTGGGATGACAGCAGGGTGGCAGGGTGGGAGGAGGAAAAGGAGAGGGAAGAGCAGATAAATGATAGAGAATATAAGGGTCTCAATCATGTTCACGTAAATTTCGTCTTCATTTTATTTACATGCATAACGTTTGAGTTTTATGGCATTTGTCCATCACAATTCTCTTCGTCATATTTCTATTATGCCCATTATTTCTTCTATGTTGAATATCCCCCATTCCTAAATTTATATTAGATGAAGGCTGTGATTTCAAAAGATATGAGTGCCTAAAATAACTGAACTTCTTTGCAAAACGATGCAAATGATAATTTTTAAAGATAAAGGGCAAGATTTTCCGATGTATATTCCTAGTAAAAAAAAAAGGAAATTTAAGAAGGACAAAAATTGGCGTACTTTTACTTATTGCATTATTATTTCTTAGTCGTATGTAGCAAGACCACAAAAAAACAACCACAACAAGACCAGTGGACACACACACACACACACACACACACACACACACACACACACACACACACACACACACACACACACACACACACACACACACACACACACACACACACACACACACACACAATGAGGAGTGGACAAGGAAGAGAAAAGGGCGCAAGAATGGTCAAGAATCACCAGAATGCAGCAAAATCCTCGACAAATTGGTTGGAGCAAGTCACACAACGTCTGAATCTCCGACGAACACCACATTAGGGGCTCGCAAACAAGAACACAACACTGGTGATTATAACTACACTCAACATTACACATAAACTTTCTCCTGCATTACTTTCTGATATAACGTATGTGACTTGTTGATGAGTACGTGGCAAGCAGAAAACTAAGGAAAGTCAGGAAAAAATACAGAAAATAATCAGAGGTAGAGATGCAGTGGATAAAACGTAGATTTTTCCTTATGCTGGATTATATTTAATTCCTACATTTCCACCTTTCCTGCCAACTCCTCTCATGTAAGGGAGGGTGAAGAGGCTCCTTCGCCCCATTTTCCATATATTCTACGCAGCTCCTTGTTTTCTTCAAGTTTTTTCACTCCCTCGTCTCTGTATTTCCCCTTCCTTTCCTCCCTTCTTGGGAGATGAAGAGGTTACTTCCTGTCTGCAGCGCAGTTGTCAAAAAAAACTTTCCGGAATTTTTGTTCATTGTCTTTTGTTTCGGGATAGAATATGCTAGGGAGCAGCGGAGCTTCTCTTCGGCATCACAGCTTGGCGCCTTTACAGTATCCCCAGATCCATCGTCTTTTCCTTTGTTTCACAATGTAATAAAAACGCGATCATTTTTTTCTCTAACATAATAGTAACACGAATAACACAACCTAAAAATGCATAGTTGTACTTACAGGGGATAAATCAGGTTACAAATTAGTGCGTCAAAGGTGTGATTTGAAATCACACCTGTGACGTTTGCATGATAAAGGAAATGATGAGTAATGTTACCCTTTCCCTCAAAGCAGAACGCTCACTTACTTGAGGGAAAGAAAGACAGGAAAAATACAAAGGAATATGAACAAATATAACGGAGTACAAGATGTGTTGAGTGAAGAAAACCTTTTGCAAACACAATAAAGGGTCAAATTACGTATTGTGAGCAATGATATTTTATAATAAAAAATAAGGAAATAAAAAACGAAGAACACCTCCAATCATTATACGATGTATATAAAAATGGGAAGGAGATAAGCATCCATTTGGTCGGCACAAACCATGCTGTCTGTGCCAGGGAAAGCATGAGGTGCGAACATTGATATGTACTTGGAATGCTTGCCTCCTATATGCTGTATTAATAAAATAAGCTATAGTTTTTTTTGTTGAATTCAAGAATACCTAACTTTAAATGGGAAAGTAGAACAAAATCAGTATTGATATATATATATATAATATATATATATATATATATATATATATATATATATATATATATATATATTATATTATATATTATATATATATATATATATATATATATATATATATATATATATATATATATATATATATATTAATAATATACTGATCTTGTTCTACTTCCCATTTAAAGTTGGGCATTCTTGCCTTAAAAAAAAAAAAATATAAAATAATATATATATATATATATATATATATATATATATATATATATATATATATATATATATTGGTGTGTGTGTGTGTGTGTGTGTGTGTGTGTGTGTGTAGTGTGTGGTTGTGTGTGTGTGTGTGTGTGTGTGTTGTGTGTGTGTGTGTGGTGTGTTGTATTCATCTAGTTGTATTCATCTAGTTGTATTTTACAGGGCCAGAGCAATGCTCGTTGGCCCCGTCTCCATATCAACATTTTTATCATTCATCCTTAGTGCTTAGTGTTGGCCGAAGCCAGCACCCCGGAGAGCAGGTCACAAACACAAACCCCGACTAACACCGGTACCATTCACTGCTGGGTGGCAGGGGCTCGGGTTTTAAGGAAACAACCATCTGTTTCCGCTCCGCCCGGGGATCGAACCCGGGACTTCTCGGTTGTGGAACCGAGCGTGCTATCCCTTACACCATGGAGTACCCATGTGGTGTGTGTGTGTGTGTGTGTGTGTGTGTGTGTGTGTGTGTGTGTGTGTGTGTGTGTGTGTGTGTGTGTGTGTGTGTGTGTGTGTTGTGTGTGTGTGTGTGTGTGTGTGTGTGTGTGTGTGTGTGTGTGTGTGTGCGCGTGTGTGTGTGGTGACGATTGAGGAACAAGTGTCGCGAGCTACATGTGTGTGAAGCAGGTGTTTAACAGATGTGAGGAAGAAACAAATGTGAGAAATTGAGAAATGTTTCATAAAAATTCTTGATGAATTGCGGCCATGCAATGTTGTGTCTGTTGGAGACATGAAAGTGACCCAATCAGAGCAAGGCGAAGTAGAGGACTTGAAGCTTTGGTACTTATCACTAAACATTAATATCATAACCGGTTAAAAACAATTTATATTTTCAGCATATACACAACACTGGCCTCAACTGATTTAATATACTTATGCACTGACTTTTTTTTTAAAGAAGCACTACTCCAGGTTACACAGGTTTGGGGGTCTATTGTCTAAGTTCGTGAAATACGTTCATTGAAATATTTCAATAAATGTAATTATATTGTTTACAGACTATCTAACAACAATCAATAAAATTATTAATGCACCGATATAACTTTGTATGTTCCTTGGGTAATATTTTTTCCGTCTACTCACATACTGCATCGCGTCACTATAATAAGCTGAACGTATAAGAAAAAAATACTGTCACAAAATTCGAGCTTTAATATGACATGTCCCGATAAAATAACCTCAAGTTACAACCACACGACAGATTAATGACAATTCAAACCCTTGCAATGCAACACATTTTATAATATTATGATTAATTTGAATTACTATCACGACCGCCATCAGCCTGGTAATGACGACCTGGATTAAGAAAAGCCTCACAGGTAACAAGCCACACGCACATTGGTTACTCGTTTGTCAAGCCTGAACTCTGACGTTAAGTGTTATCATGATATCTAATAGGCGATTTCCGAAGACTTTTTACATCAGAGCAATCATGTCATCCTCCACATCGTAAAGTTAAGACTACTATAATGTATGTGATCGACGGGTTTATTATTTCCTTTCTAAACATAATATAAAAGTATCAGATGTATGTGTAAAACTCATAGAATTCATTGACTAGCGATTAAGTTATAGAGCTTAAAATACATTAAATATCTAAGTCCTTTCGCCTACTGTAAGAGAACAATTCATCGTCATCGTACACGCGAACAGCCTCCCAGACCTCCCATCAAGCTGGTATCATAATGAGCAGCGGGATATTGATGAACCGCAAGTCACGGCGGACGTCGATCTTTATCTGATTACTATCGCCGCGCCGCCACCTCCCGTGTGTCGCGGCTGGAGGACACTGAGCCTTCGCTGCGCCCTCACAATCTAGGAACCAATCTTGTCATACTGTATTTGTAGTACCCTTAATGCCTCTATATTGGTCAACCATGTCCTTCTTGGTGTGTTTGGTCATATTTGAGCTGATCATTCTGTTTACACGCTCGCTTTATCATGGTTACATTACGTTAGTGTCATCAGTCTCTTCCCTCATGCATCAATAGAGCCTAAGCTGCGTCACTCTTCTCGTCATCTACTAATCCTCACTGTGTTTATTCGTAGTTCCGTCCTCGTAGCTCGTGTTCGCACTCAACCCTGAATGCTGCTGTCTAATCACTCTTAGTGTTTGGGGTGGCCCGGGAGGGAAGGGCGAGAGTAGGGGACTAAAACCCTAAAATTCATCCTATAACAAGAGGGCTCATTTTTAGTCCAACATAATCTGAAATAAGCCCCAGTTACTCCTTAATTGGACACAGACACCTGGCCACCTTCGCAGCGGTCATTCATCATAGAAAGACTTGGGCCAGTTTAGGGGGACAGTTGTTGATGTCGGTCATGAGTGATAGACTCTGTGTATCAGATGGTGTCCCTTGCACCTGGACGGCATCGGTGCTCAACCAGTCAGGCGAGCTCTATGTGATTTGCCTCTAACTCAGGTAAAACCAGAAACAATAGGCGATGATACCCACAAGCTAAGTTCAAGGTCTAAAGCGACTGGCCAACATATGGAGTGTTAGAGAGGCGACGGTAACAACAGCAGTCAGGCAGGTGTGCGAGTGGAAGACAGGTGTAGGGTAGACAGCAACCCCTCGTGGCGAGGGAGGTGCTAGGGAACTGCAGTGGTAGCAAAGTTGCAATAACGTGGACCGCGACAGGGTGTCACCCGTGATAAGAGTGAGGATGGAATGCATGGGACGAGTAGAAGAGGGTTGCCAAAGGGGAGGCGGTGATGGCGGGTAGCGGGGCCCCGGGGGAGGTACGGGTGGGCGGTGCCAGTGCCGGGCGCGGGGCGGGGTGATGCAGCCCTCCCCAGCCGGCGTCCCCCGCCTCACTGAGCGCTAGTGGAGGCGCCGAGGCCCCACTTCTGCCAAGGCGGCGTCCCCTCTTGCCAGCGTCCCGCCTGCACGTCGTCTGGCCGCCACACGCCACTAACTTCCCGCGCTGCTCACAGATGTCGCGGGCGGCGCGCCCGGCTCGCTGCTGCGCATCCCCGGCCCTCATGCTCTTATTTACGGTTTGTTTATAGTCGTGCATCGTCACATGGGCGCTCGGTGGGGCCAGGCGCGCTCCGACTGCTCGTAATTTATCCGGACGGAGAAGGTGGTCGGAGGTTCGGAGTGGGGTGCAGGGCTCGCGCAAGGTCCGCGGGTCGGGCCACCTTGTTTCGCCCGCTACCACTCTCATTATCTTGTTAACCTCCACTCATGCAGCCATTCCTATTGGTCGCTGTCGGTCACGTGGTAGTATTCCCAGCCCATAAATGGAGTAATGTGCAAGTGCTAGAGGTTTTCCTTCGAGTAGTGTCGTCATAATTCATCAACACTGGGTGGAACAGTGGACACGAGGGCACTCAAGGAGCTAATCACCTGCGGACTTCCGCGATGAGCTCTTACCAGTTCGTGAACTCTATGTCCGCCTGCTACGGGCAGCAGCGCGGACAAGATGGTAGTGTGGTGAACACAGACTATTACGGTACTTCACTTAGCAGTTACAACAATTGCTATTCACCTCCACTGCAATATGGAAGTTATACGCCTTCGGGAATATCAATTGTTCCGAATGGGAGCGAGTTTTCCGCCGGCGGTAGTAGCGCCCCTACAGCAACTTCTGCGTCGACCGCGTCAGGGTCGTCTGTCGGGGCCCCGAGTAGCTCTGGTGGTTCCACTACTCCAGGACCTTCCGTGCAGGGTCGCCTCCACCAGACCTCCAGCTCACCCGCCTCAACGCCACAGGCATCCAATTCCTCCGCCTCCTGCAAGTTTGCCTCCACGCCAGAGTCCTCGGCCAACCCAGCTGGCTCCCCACAGGACTTGACTGTCACGACTGGCGGCAGTGGGCCCGGCTCGAGTAGCTCCGGAAGCGGCTCCGAGCAAAACAGCTCTAGTCAGGCCGGCGGAGGCACCACCAGCAACTCCGGCGGAGGTGGTGAGGGTGCAGAAGGTGGTGAGAGTCAGGAGGGAGCCTCTGGAAGTTCTGGAAGTTCATCAACAACCAAGACATCACCACATATCTACCCTTGGATGAAGAGAGTACACCTCGGCACGAGTGAGTAGCCACATAAATCTTATGAACAGGTTGTTTCTGAGTCCACCATGTGTGAGTTTTAATGTCCTTTTGCTCACCCGTGACACATTAGCCGCCCTCTCCCTCCACAGGTCCTGCTTCCTCTCTTTCCCCCGGGATCCTTGTCTCATTCCTCTTTTTTTGTAAACATAAATAATGGCTTCCCTGTTTCTTGATACCACAATCTTTACTAATACTTCATGGAATTGCATGGCTCTATCAGCATCACAGACATTTATCATATAATAAACCAACCATAAGAGACGCTGCGAGCTTCCTGAAATATACATACACACACACACCCTCACCCACACACATACAAATACACACGCAACATACATACATACACAAGTGGACACACACACACAAACACACATGAGCGGCGGCAGGATCCCCGTCGTAAATATTCCCAGAGCGGCCGCGGGTCGCAAGGCTCCCAGGTCCTCACTTCTAACTCGGCGGTGGTGGTGGCGGCTCCTCTTCACCGCCCCATCACCTCATCACCTTCTTTAACAATCCTTTCGCCACCTCTAAACAGTCCATAAAGTCATAAAGATGCTCCTTAACACACCTAACCCACTCTTTCAAGAGCCGTAACCACAAGAACGAGCATGGTGGGGAAGGCCGGGAGTCATAAATTGTGTCCCGCGAGGAGGGTGTCCCGCGCGGGAAGGGTTTGGGTCCTGTTGGGTGTTGTCTCCGCAGTAACCCGGTCTTAATGAGTCAACTGTGGTGCCCTCCTGACAAATTGACAACAAATAGATCTGCTGGAGAATTTATGACAAGTCTGAGTGGACAAAGTTTCCAGGCAATGAGAGGAAAGTCTCAGGGGGAGAGAGAGAAAAAAGAGGGAGAGAGACGAGAGACACCTGAGAGGCCACTCACGGGAGGTGAAATCTTAATAGGTAAAGGGGTCAAGGAATTCTCGGGTTTTCATTGCAATGATTAATGGCTGGCTGTGTGTTACGAAGGTGTGTGTAGAGGGCGGTGGCTTGAGGCGCTACGAAAAGACTGCCTCTATTACCATGAATAAGAAAATGTTTGTCTATTTATCATTAATATATTTTCTCGGCTTTATTCTACGGAAACTTTCTTCCCCGTTCATATATGGAAATATGTATCTATTTTTCTTGTCAAAAAGAACAAGTGGTACTCGGAGATAAATATTTCTTTTAGAATCATGAGCATGCTCTTCTATTTATATCAAAAGTCTATAAGGCTAATGTATTATTTGGACTGTGGTATTTTATCATGCTGCCACTACTAACATTTTCTGGACGAGAAAGGTAATTATTACGAAGCAAAAAAGAATCAATGAGCTAAAAGAAGTTGATAAACAGCACAACTAAACAAAAAATGTCAATATAAGTTCATAGATCTTCCAGTCAGAAGCAAACACACACCAAAAAAAAACTCCCATCCTAGCATTGTATAGATAACACCCCTTCATCTTCCCCTTTTGACTCCTGGTATTGTAAGCAAGGGCATCCACCACACGCCCTTCATCCTCCACCATCATAAAACTCCGCCGAACAGTGTCGAATCTTTCTCAGAGGGTCAAGTTGCCAAGAGGGGGACGGACGGCCTGCGACCCAGCGAGAAATTTATGGCAGAACTATCGCACTTGCTAATGCCAATTGTGAATCTCAAGTTTTCTTCGCCTGGGTACTGACGGTGTGCTGCACTGAACCCCAATTTTTGTTTCACATTTTTTTTACTATTCCCAATGTTTTACTTACATGACATTTAAAAGTTTGTTCAGCATTTTTTTTTTAAGCTATAAGAGGCAATAAGCTATTGTGAGTACTACGATTTTTTTTTTTATCTCGTGTGAGTCCTGATGAGGATTTCGCCTACTTAATGGGTCTGGAGGAGGGGTAAATATAATGGTTTTGGAGAGATAATCAATAGAGTTCGGTTAGGGGTGAGCGGCACATACTGACGGACCGCACTCCCAGCCCGGCGGCGGCGAACCTTCCACGCCAAGCCGACACTCCTACCTCCACAATTCCCCGATTCCTTGATGACGTGGAAGTGAGGAAGTACTAGTAAAAATTAAGCAAATGCCATTTCTTTATACCCAACCTATCAGGCGTTACGGGATGATGGAGTGTCTATATGCAAGAACGTATGAAATACAAGACATTCCACCTCTCCGTCGGCGCTTCGGCTGCCGCTAATCGACGAGGGAAGCGTTCATATTTCCCTCCTTCCACCCTTCATTCCTCAGCTCCTCCTACAGACTAAGCTCTCGATGAATAATATTAGGAAGACAAATTCTATAAGGAGGCCCATATATCAGCTACGAATAAGTAATAATAACGTGTATTAAACAGCGGCCTGGCTAGAGGTGTCGTGGTTCCGGCCGTACGTCACCGTCAGATAAAGAACCTCCGCACCAATTCGATAATCATCAGTGAGCAATTGATACGAGATGTGTGTTTGTTCGGCCGGGAGGAGCACCACGCCCATAAATTCTTCGGTCGACGGTAACTGCTTGCAATGATGGGGAGGGAGAGAGGGAGGGAGGGAGAGAGAGTGGGAGGGAAGAGGTAGTAAGGTAGGCCTCAGGTCTATATACTCCATTTATCATAACAATTTTTGTTTATAGCTTGAAATATTTTTCGAAGTATCTAAATGTAGTAGTTTTGCAATGTGAATGTAGATTCCTGCACGTAAACAGCTGCTTTTTGCTTCTTTTTTTTAGTTATTGTTTTTTATGAGTCGAATGCGTTTTTTTCCCAAGTGTTGATTAAGATGACCACTACTGAGGACTCAACCTGCAGTACAGTACATAAGGACTATATTTCGTACCCTTCTCTCTGTGTGTGTAATATGTCCCAGAGTCTATTATCCATGACATTAAGCACGTTACGGTAGTTACACACACACACACACACACACACACACACACACACACACACACACACACACACACACACACACACACACACACACACACACACACACGAGCAAATATAAATTCAAACCTATACATACAAATCCACACTTACATACATGAAGGAGTAAGTTTGTTTAGATAATGATGAGTTATCTCAATTATGAAATGTTTATACATTTTTTCTTGCATTCCAGACCAAGTACCGAAGAAAGAAGGTAAATGAAAGAGAGATGGACAGGAGGAGACAGTAGAAAGGCGGACACAAACAATAGAATACATTGAATGAATGCAAGAACACACGAAAAATAGGGGCACAACAAACACAAAACAATGAACAATAGTTATTACAAAGTTGACAGATCAGAAATGAGAAAAAAAGTAAGGAAGTTCGCTAAAATAAACAAAAAGACAAACATATGTAGAAATGGACAAGGGGAGGGGAGGAAAAAAAAGAGGAGGTAGAGATAAAGCCAAAAATAAACAGGGCAAGGAGAGCGCCAGAAACCTATACGCGTCCATTAAATTACCATTCAACAACAAAGACTGTCTGCACTTGCTCCTCACTGCCTCCACCACCACCATCACGACCACCATCATATGCACACACCCCTTTGACTCTTTCTTTATGTCATATTTATAGGTTTCAATCACTAGGGCGTCGGGAGGGTGGTCGGAGGGAGGCCGTTGTGCGTTGGTCTCCTGGCGGGATTTATGGGGTGGACGCTCGCTGGGGTGTTGAGGACCATGTCTATTACGACCTTCACGCGCAGTTTTCTCTCGTAATCCCATTCAGGCGCTTCTGATCTGATAAGGCAATTGTGTGGCAAAACAGAGGAATCTGACATAACTCACACAGGCTGAGGTGACGCCGTTAAGTACCCATTCACTTCACCTGAATGGCTTGGCAAACAACACAAGCACTAAACCAGCCGTGCATCTAACTTGCGTGACTTATGGACTCGCTTTAATGTTTTATGTGGCCTGTGAACAAGACGTGATCTATGTGTATGGCTAGATCATGTATGACGTCCTTATGGAAATACATTGATACCAAAAAATTTGCTCCGAGTCTTCTAGAAATACATTGTTTATTGCAACACATATATTACTTTTTTTTTTTGGGGAAAATTCTATTGAGTTTTTGATATATATATATATATATATATATATATATATATATATATATATATATATATATATATATATATATATATATATATATATATATATATATATATATATTATATATATACATATAATATATATAATATATATATATATATATATATATATATATTATATATATATATATATATATATATGTTTATCACCTTATCTGTTTATCTATCTATCTATCAAAATAGCAGTGTCGCTGGACTTCCTGCAATACGTGGCTGGTCTTTATTTGTCTCTCACTCAAAACGACCGCAACAAGAACCAATGACAAATAAATCACAAACAAATCGAACAGCGAGGAAACATCTAGTACTTACTTTACGCCTTTCATCTTTGCTCACAGGGCTAATTTCCTTCCAAAATAAGTCAAGGCAATAAAATAAGGTATTTGAATTACAAGAAATTGGCGGAGCCTTTGACACGTCTCACGAAGCACTGAAATTAACGTAAAGAGTGAGGATATAAATTTGTGGAAAGTGGCAATCAAAGCTCCATCAAGGTGGCGCAGAGCTGAAGCCTTTTGCAATGAATTATCTTGAGAGTGAATATTTCCCCCGCATTTTGAGGAGTCAGACAATAATTCATACAATTATTACAGTTGCGATGGCATTGTGAAACTTATACACTCATAGTATGTGTGTGTGTGTGTGTGTGTGTGTGTGTGTGTGTGTGTGTGTGTGTGTGTGTGTTGTGTGTGTGTGTGTGTGTGTGTGTGTGTGTGTGTGTGTATGTAATTGCACAATTTTAATAAGTGTATTTCTTTCTACTTTCCCTCTTTATCATCACTCCTTCCCTCTTCTCCCCTTCATCTTTGTTATGATCTATTTTCTCTTCTTCTCTCCCTTCTCTCTCTCCCTCACTGCAGCGGAGGCAAACACATGAGGCAAATAGAGGGAAGAATGTCTTAATTGCTCCCTCAGCACCAAGGGAGAGCGAGGGAGGAGACACAATGAGGAGGCAGAGAGTAATAAAAAAAGAAAGAAAACAAACACTAACTGGAGTAAAATAAAATATGGGAAGACAAAATTGATGGATCAGAAAGAAATAATGAGAAGAGTTAATCTTAAAAATCATGTTGCAGAGGAGAACTGAATGAACAAATTTATTAAGATAGAAAAAGGATGATAAGGAATATGTTTACAGTGTCATACCGATTGGTGATATCATACTGTCCTTCCTGTGATTGTAATTCGTCACTCTGAGTCGTACTTTCACTCAGTGTCAATATAGAAGGCGGTGCAATGATAAAAAAAAACCGATGATAAACACAAAATAGAGGGAGCAAGTTTAATCCTTTAAATGCTATAAGTAATGCACATTTACCATTAGTTCCCAACTTATAATCTATTATATGTTTATGTCTCAAGTTTTCTTTGGTTAAATATTACCATTTAGATGCCACGCTAATGATGACTAATATATAACATTTTTTTTTAAACTTATCATCCTCTAAAAAGTCTAAGTCACTTGAATATACAGATAATTATCAGTTTTTAAAATTACAATAAGTTATCACCTCTATCAAAACAAAACTGTCAAGATGAAAAACATTTCCACTAAACTTAAGTTAGACCTTGACCTCCGTGTCTCAAGAAAATGAAGAAAAAATAAACGCATGACAACTATGGGAAAAGTTTCATGTAAAAAATATCAATATTTCGTCTGTTTTGACATTTTTTTTTAGTCCACAATAATAAAAAAATGTTGTAAATGATGAACCATTCAGCAAAATCAAGATCAAATCGAGAAAAATAAATCAATTATATACAAAGATCCTAATTTTTACTCAAGTTGCTTGATATCTATTATTGAGAGGAGGGAAAGAGAGAGAAAGAGAGAGAGAGGAAAAAAGAGAGAGGAAAAGAGAGAGAGAGAGACCATCGGCACTGTCTACTCTAGTTAAGGCGCCGTTTAGTTTGCCTTAGGTTTTGTCCATTCCTGCTGCGGGTGTTGGCTTAGGAACGTCAGGCAAGGCAGATTCTCCCCAAAAACATCCTCTTTCTAAAACACACTCATGAACATGTGAATTATTTTTTAAGGACTTCAGCACCCAAACAGCACTAGAAAAACCCTCATGTAACATTTAGTATAACAAAATTACACCATTTTCTGATTTTTGTAACGCAAATTAACTTTCTGAGATATTCTATACGTTGATGGTTGAAACGATCGATGATTATTATTTTCGATAGAATTGAATACAACAAATATGGGGGATTTCAATATATTTCTAGGTACGGAATTTTTTTTTTTTGCTTACTTCCGCATACTTCCAAAACAATTTATACATTGGTCAATTCAGTTATCTTTCATAAATATGTGCTTTCTGCTGAAATCTTCTTTAATTCATGGTTTAAAAGAGACAAACACAGTCAAGTGTTGTTTTGTTTTCTCTCTCACAAATATATCCACGAAAATTCCTGTAACACCAATGCACAATTCACTAAAATGGCTTCACTGGCCTTCCCCGCGGTAACATTGCCGCCGCCGCCACACAGCCAGGCCTCGCCTAGAGGGTCGCGGCGACTCTGCGTCACCTCCGCAAGATTATGTTGGAGATTAAGAAATCATCTTATAGGGAATACACATTGAATCTGATACCTTCAAGATGCCAAAATCATTAATCACTGAGAATTTCTAAACAAGGAAAATATTGTTAATACAGACTCGCCTGAAACACTGGATGAATATTATGTTGATAGTGATGTGGTAATATCGACCGGCCTTGTATTGCATCAAGCATTGTGTGACGCACTGTTGTGTAGGCGGCAAGCACCCACGTGTGGCTGGGATTAGTTCCCCATCTATTCACACAAGAGCCATATGATTAATGCTCTCTGGTTAGATGGCGCGGGAAGCCTCTTTCAAGTCTACTCATTTATTTCCATCTGTGAATCAATATCAAATAATTAAGGACAATGTTTCCCTTCCTCCCCGTAGCCCCGAGAGGCCCCGCTTATGTAGAGGAACATTCATAAAAAACAGAGTAAAAGAATGAGAAAAGGGTCGCTAATGGACGGGGGTGATTGCGACGCCGCGGACAAAGACTTGCAAACAACAGGTCAGATTACAAAAAAATAGAAACATCTAAGTTTTCTATTATCCTGACCACTCAGAATTTTCATTGTATTGTTTGTCAAGAGGCGAATGACAGTCAGCTGTAGTAAAGATGTCAAGCTGGTCAGGGCCACAGAGACGGATGGGGAGGGGGGGAGAGGGCAGCTGGCAGACAGGAACTGAATAATATCACTCGACCGACGGTTACATACATATTCACGCTAATGTGTAAGTATAAGTGTGCTCATCAGTAAAAACACATGTACCTACGGTCCTACAGCTACGTAATCTTGATCTCTGATAATAGCAATTGTGTCCGATAATGGGATTAATCTTTTATTATCTAATTGTCAGAGGAACTAATAACAGAAGATATTACTTAACACGCAAAATGGAAATATGATGACGAGGTGATAAGATCTGTCTCGTGTGTGTGTGTGTGTGTGTGTGTGTGTGTGTGTGTGTGTGTGTGTGTGTGTGTGTGTGTGTGTGTGTGTGTGTGTGTGTGTGTGTGTGTGTGTGTGTGTGTGTGTGTGTGTGTGTGTGTGTGTGTGTGTGTGTGGTGTGTGTGTGTGTGTGTGTGTGTGTGTGTGTGTGTGTGTGTGTGTGTGTGTGTGTGTGTGAATAGGGGGGGTAATGTCCTTAATGATCACGATAGCATCAACTTTTTTCGACCTAGAAATATTGGCCACTGAGTACGCAAAGACCATTTACCCTTCCTCACTTTCTTACCTTCCTACTTCTTGCCTTGTAATGTAATTTTTGAGCGGCAACACGAATATCATGTAGTGTCTATTATGGTAATTCATAAAAAATGGAAATAATATTTAGTAAAATGTTCTTCGTGTAACAGGAAAGGTAATACTCACACTTAAAATTGATAAATGTGTAAATGAAGAGACATCAACAGTCTTAATCAGTATTCTGCCTTCACTCTATTGGATGTTAAGGAGATGGACACACACACACACACACAAACACACACACACACACACACACACACACACACACACACACACACACACACACACACACACACACACACACACACACACACACACACACACACACACACACACACACACACACACACACACACACACACACACACACACACACACACAATGTTGATTCTAGATGGGTAACAATACATTAAACAATAGTATCACTTCTTGGACCTCACCAACTTACTTACTTACTTGCAACTATATTTTGCTGATGTTTAAATTTGGGAGATGGATTTCAAGCGAACTCCAAAACTCAACATTATATACAAACTGCAATACATTATCATTAATATTTATTCATTTACTTCTCCAATTTGGTAGTGTGACGAATAAAAAAGTCAAAACCGCAAAAGTTACAGACTTACTCATACTTTGACTAAGACATTATGTTCCGGCAATATAATTTTGCATTTATTAACTTTAATTCTTGTATGAGTGATTTAGAACAGAAACAGAGTAAGAGAAGGAGAACCAGGAAGATGAAGGGGAAGGTATACGACGAGAAGGTATAAGAATAAAGAAGGGGAGAACAAGAAGGATAGGGAAGAGGAGGAGGGGGAGAATAGGAGGTAAGGATAGTCAACACTGCATGTACCTTATTTGTACCTCATTGAGATTCACCGAAACACATGAGCCAAACAGGAGATTTACGACCAGGTACCATAAACACATTATCACCAGCCCGCCAAGGGTCCACATTCCCCTCTCACTGTCTCTCCCTCTCTCACTCTCTCTCCCTCCTTCTGTCTGAATGTCTATCTGAATGTCTGCCTGTCTGTCTATTCCTCAATATTTCACTGTTTCTCCTTATACCTTAACACAACCATTCACTATATCGCCTTTATATAATTTTCCACACTAATTGAAACAAAGATAAATACACAAATACACTCAAAATCCAGCCCACACCGATGCAACAAAATGCTAACTTCATTCTTGTCACTCAACAACAAAACACGACAAACACACACACACACACACACACACACACACACACACACACACACACACACACACACACACACACATGAGACACCTTCAAGGGTAGTAGTAGACTAGTAGACGAGGAGGAGGAGGAGGGAGTAGAAGAGGCGAGGCAGGGAAACAGGGACCACCACCAGCTAGTAACAGAGTCGCGTCCTCCAGCCACCCTCGCGTTATCTTAGCTAATGATTGTTGGGGGCCATAAATCCGAGCATTACTGTGATGCGCCACTATTGTTTGTCCCACCACCTCTACGCGGCCCTGTAGGGGAGTATAGCATATAGTATGCTTGTCTGAGTGAGTGTGTGTGTGTGTGTGTGTGTGTGTGTGTGTGTGTGTGTGTGTGTGTGTGTGTGTGTGTGTGTGTGTGGTGTGTGTGTGTTGTGTGTGTGTTGTTGTGTGTGTGTGTTGTGTGTTCGTCTGTCTCACGTCTCTGTATGTCTGTCTGTCTGTCTGTCTTCTGTTGTTCTCCATCTGTGTGTGTGTGTGTGTGTGTGTGTGTGTGTGTGTGTGTGTGTGTGTGTGTGTGTGTGTGTGTGTGTGTGTGTGTGTGTGTGTGTGTGTGTGTGTGTGTGTGTGTAGCTAGAATGAGGTTGCAATATGGGCAGTTAGCGAATCGTTGCTGAGTTGCAGATTCTTTTTTTTTTTTGCTTCATTCATTTTCTCCTTTTTTTGTTACTGACTCATGAACAAGTATGTGCTGACTCGTATGCTGAGTTGCCTAAAGATAAGCCCGGCACATGGCGTGCTGTGATGTCCTTAACTACTACTCATGATAACTTTTCTCAATGGTAGTTCAGTAGTCGTATTTTTTTCAGTGTGGTGATATTCTGTGGTTTGTTGTTTTTGTGGTGGGAATAAGGTGACTAATATGTTGTGTATTTTTGCGGTGTTTATAATACATATCACAATAATACTAATGATGAAAATGACAATAATGTTACTAATGGTGATAATAATGACAATAATAATGATGATAATTACAATAATAAACAAATAAAAAATATGGTAATAAAAAAAAAGTAATGGTATTAATGATATTAAAAATAATGATACATTTTTTAATAATATTAATAATTATAGTAATCATATGATAATAATAAGCAAAATTTTCATTCAATAACATTGGAAATAATAATAATGACAAAAATAACAATAGCAAAGCTAAAACACCAAAATTTCACACGCCAAACTTCCTTGCTATGACCAAAACCAACTTTTCTTTCCTCTTACACAATATGTCAATGTGAATATAAAGATACAACGCTCAATAGCAATACGCAGGTAAGCTTACGAATGAATAAAAATTACCCAATCGCCGAAAAGAAAAGCGGAAAACATAATAAAAGATGACAACACACACACACACACACACACACACACACACACACACACACACACACACACACACACACACACACACACACACACACCAGGGTCAGCCATGAGCGGCCATGTTATTGGAGAAAGAAGGGGGGGGGAGGAGGGCAGGAAGGAGGCGCTAGGTCTCCACACAACCACATAGCGGGGCTCACTAATTTTTAAGTCTTGTATTACCAAAGAATAACATTAATTAATGAATGGCAATACTGAAGTCAGATTAAAAAATGCTGAAAGTGTCTTCGGATGTTGAACACAATACAAAAACAACTTGAAGTGAATAAAAAATATAAATATAATTCCTGAATAGAAGTAGTAGAATGACAGGCTTTCGTAATGACTTATGTTTACTATTCTACTTATTCAATTCAATGAACTTTGAAGGACAATACGTGTTCAGAATATTCATATTGCAATAAACGAAACTCTAATAAGAGGCAAAAATCTGGTAATGAATTTTCATCATCACGACATACTAAGTTAAATTTACATAAATAATAAGACAAAGCGAGAATACAAAAGAACTTAATGAATTTATGCGCCTCACTATTGTGTGATTACCAAATGAAAAAAATATAGTAGGGAAACAATTGAAGAGGCAAAAAAAAAAAAGAACAATAATCTAAGATGTCTAAGTCTTCCTGCACGTGACTCGCATCAGAATAAATAGTCTACAGTTTCCGTTTACACATCAGCCACTCATCTCATTGGGATACAAACGACAATGTGGCTGCGTACACTCGGCCACAGGTAAGCAAGGCCGGGCAGGGGCTTCCGGGTCCCCACGGCTGGAATCATAAAGGGTGTAGGACAGTGTTCAGTATTTGTCTTTGCCAGATGAGCATCAGTCGCCATCCCTTAATTCTGTGAGAGCTGGAGCGGCGGGGACTCGCTTTTAATAGCCTCTCTCAGCCTCATTCATGGCCATGTTGTTCCTAAAGGAGTGACCTTGGAGGCTTACGGTGGCTAGGTGTTAAAGCTAGGATGTAGAAAGGTGTTTTGAGGGAGGGCTGGGAAGGAAAGGAGGGGCGTGAGTGTACTAAGTGTTGTAGTTGTGTATATAGAAGTGTGGGAAGTGTGAGAAAAGAAATAAATGCGATGTTCATAAAGCTTTGATGTGTAAAATAATTAGTTTTTTTTGGTTGTTCAGCAAAGGAAAATTAATAAGTAAACAATGAATAAGGGCATTCTTTTTTTCTCTCTCTCTCTCTCTCTCTCTCTCTCTCTCTCTCTCTCTCTCTCTCTCTCTCTCTCCTCTCTCTCTCTCTCTCTCTCTCTCTCTCTCTCTCTCTCTCTCTCTCTCTCTCTCTCTCTCTCTCTCTCTCTCTCTCTCTCTCTCTCTCTCTCTCTCTCTCTCTCTCTCTCTCTCTCTCTCTCTCTCTCTCTCTCTCTCTCTTTCTTGGTAGGTTGAGCAAGCTTTCTCTAACTGTCTATAGATGACTGTTTGCCTCTCACTTTGTCCCTGTCAAACCCAGAGTCACACCCCTCCCTCCTCTCTCCCTCCTTGCCTTCACAACCCACCTCGCCTCCTGCGCGCGCGCACACACACATACACACATTCACACACACACACACACACACACACACACACACACACACACACACACACACACACACACACACACACACACACACACACACACACACATTCAATTTACGTAAGGCATGTTGCAATTATTTATATAAAAAAAAAATGAAAATACACGATCCTTTTTGTGGGAACATTATATATAATTTTCCGTGTAGTCAAAATCATATCAACAGTATATTCTTTTCCTTAAATATATTCATGAGGGACGTGACAAAATCTAGGTGAGGGAGTGAGAGGGCAGATGGGTATAAATATAGGAAGAAATGGGCATAAGGAGAGGTATATAGGTGGGTATGAGTGGTGGATGGAGAGGGATTGTGAGGATGAGTGGGATTTCGATTAGATTCCCGAAGGATTTTGTGACAGTCCGTGGCGGCTACTGTCACCCCGTGTTGTTAAGTAATTGTCGTTTGATATCCCGAGGGCGAGAGTGGCTTCAGTAAATAATGTACACAGACGTCTTTCTCCTCCACCTCTTACTGTCTCTCATATTATTTTATCTCTCTTCCTCTTATCTGTACAATTTCTTTATATTCTTCTTCATCATTCTATTTTCTTTTTCTTCTTCTTCCCTCTTCCTTCCCCTTCTTTTCTTCCACTTTTTGCTCCAGGTTGTAAAGATGGTTTATTGTCCGTACTTTCGAGGACACTCTTTACTCCCCTTCGCTGCATAATGACATCCTCAACTGATTCCCGTAATAGTGCAGCTGAAGTGAACTAAATGTGTGTGTGTGTGTGTGTGTGTGTGTGTGTGTGTGTGTGTGTGTGTGTGTGTGTGTGTGTGTATATGTGTGTGTGCAAGCCCCCAACTCCCTCCTTAGAGCTGGAAGACGCGGTGCAATTCAATATACATCCTTTATAATATGCATATATGTGAGGCGACCTTCGCTTCTCATAATCTACCTGACTCTGACGCCTGGGTGCAGGGAAGACATCGCACCCTGACTGCTCTTGTGAGGAGCCTGCGGTGGGGCGCTTGGAATTTGCGGTGGAGGATGCCTTGGCGGGCGTGTGGGGGAGTTTGAAATACTTCTCCTAAAGACCATTGATGCTCACTCCCAGCTTATATACATGTTTATATCAGCGTGTACGTTTACGGGATCATATTTAAGCCTACATGAACACTGAATGAGTTTATCGACCTTTCATTCATCTTTGATTCTTATGTGTTCTTCTTTTAAGAGGAGGATTAATGCAGCCGCGGGAATACTAAATGCAGACTAAATAAAGGCTTTATATACAACGTGACTTGCTTTCGACAAACAGTTAAACTAATTCATTCAAGGTCAGGATACACCTCAAGTGGAAATAGAATGATCCAGCCAGGTGTGACTGCCTTCCCCTGAGGAGTGAGAAGAGCCTCACCTGGCGAGCACAAAGCAGAGTTTGTCCCGCATGGACCTTCACACAAAAACAAGATGGGAAGCGCCGACTGATTAAAGAACGTCCGCCACTAAAACTCCCTTAATTTGCAGAAGAGCGACGCCAGTTCTCAGAAGAGCTGCGGAAAAAATACATGCCTGTGTAGGTTAAGAGAGACTAAGACAAAAAACTGAATGGGGGTTACCGGGTGTTTCCCACTGCCGGTAAAAGTCACGCATCACTTGAGTCTGTGAAAAATGTTCTTGTTTGTATGAATATTCAACATTATTTTACGCTAATAACGTTGGTTCGTTTTCACTGTAATACTTTTTTTCATTATCTCTCTCTCTCTCTCTCTCTCTCTCTCTCTCTCTCTCTCTCTCTCTCTCTCTCTCTCTCTCCTCTCTTCTCTCTCTCTCTCTCTCTCTCTCTCTCTCTCTCTCTCTCTCTCTCTTCTCTCTCTCTTCTCTCTCTCTCGTCCGGAGGCTCCGTCTCTCTCATTCGCTCTTGTTCTCTGGCTCGTCCTCGCTCGAGTCTTCGACTTCTCTGTCTTCTCTGCACGACTCTCGTCTCTCCACGATTCGCCTGGTCTGCCAGGTCTGTGGAGGAACGCTTGTCTGTGCCGACTCGTCGCACGTGGGACAATGGGAGGACGGGTGGCGGAGGAATAGGCTGTGATCGAACCGAAAAGACATCTCTTATTTTGTGCATACCAAGTGAAGAAAGAATCTGAAACTTGTTATGCAATCATTGAACTCGTTATTACTGATTTCAATATGTACAATCACATTTATTACTGTTTGTCCATATCAGGAAACTGTGATGTTTCCACTATTATATATACTTCAATGCATATACGATTCGTAGATGTCTTTGATCAAGGTACAGGTAGAAGCAAATGGATACTGAGCCAATTATTACAACATTCAGTAATTAGTTAGAATTATTCACTCAATATCCTATGCAAGACTTGTATTTACTTCCTACTATGCAACCCAACTCTCAACTCAACTCAAAACTCAACTCAACTCAAAATCATTAGCAACGAGCAAGAGTTTCGCCACTGTGGCCAATGGTTTCAGCAGTCTCGCTCCCCTGCCTTCCCCTGGGATGCTCGGGGCCGCCCTCCCCCGCCCATTATATGCATCCGCTGGCCTCGGTTCCCCAGTGAGCTTCGAGGTTGCCCATGACGCTCTTTAACTTACTTTTTTTCAGCCGCAAACCGATATTTAAATTAAGTTTCAAGAGTAGGAGGGAGCAAATGGGGGAGGAGAGGGGAGGAGATGGTCCAGTCGATATTTAAATCTAGCAAAAGGAGATAAAGCATCAAAGAATGAGAGAGAGATTCATTCCCTTTAAAACAAACTGAAATAATATAGATTGTAGAGGTGCAGGGAAATCACGTTACATATCAGTATGCTATGAAAACTGTTTAGTTTTAATGATAAGTTTTAAGTGAATAGCATAGAAAGAAACGGTAGTATATGTGAAGAAAACCTTTGTGGAAAATGACTCGCCAGGTACACCTACTACTCATGGCACTAGGCAGCACGTCAGGTGGCAGGTGGCTTGAAGGAGGTAAAGCCACCTGTCTCTACCTGTCACATAAATTAACAAGTGGTTCTCTTTTTCACGTGAGATTAGAGCAAGAGCAAAGGTATGACACGAGGGGCTTCAGGTGCGTGAAATACTGCCACAGAAGATGAAGACAAGAGAAAAAATGATGGCTGTAGAGAACTCTAAAAAAAATGACAACAACCAGAGGGAACAAATGAATGTGAACATATTCTCTGTACGGAAAGTGACACCGAATATCAGTCATGACCTCGTGTAGCGTGACAATTATAAGCTATTGTGTTCAACTGAGATACTCGTGATGTAAACTATGACGTATGATTTCTCAATGCACCCATTCATGAAGCACACACTGATATACATGTGTCTGTGTGTGTGTGTGTGTGTGTGTGTGTGTGTGTGTGTGTGTGTGTGTGTGTGTGTGTGTGTGTGTGTGTGTGTGTGTGTGTGTGTGTGGTGTGTGTGTGTGGGTGTGGGTGTGGGTGTGGGTGTGTGGTGTGTGTGTGTGTGTGTGTGTGGGCAAGGGCGGATGGAAGGGGTTCGGGGTGCGGAGTGTTCAGGGTAAGGGGGTGGCGGTTGTGTGGGTTGGCTACTGTCCAGGTGTGGCTGTGAGGTGTCTCTCGTCGGCTGGGGACTGTAGGGGCCTAGGCTTGCCCTCTCCTTGACTTAATTTAGGTTCCTGCCGAGCTGGTGAAGGCGTCAAGAGAGACCAAGGCGAGTGTGGTTAGTAGAAAGATTCCTTTAAGTATAAAATGTAACAATGTTCCTTGACAATTAATCAGTTATCTTTCTTGAGCTCAACACCTGATATGCTCACTTAATGCTCACGAAATTTGAAGTTACGCGCAGGCTTATTCTTGGCGCTGCGTACGTTGAGGAAAATAAAATAACAAACGGGCAGCCCGGGCATGTAGGGTCGATCCCACCAGATACACAGAAGGTAAGCGGGCGAGGAACCAATCAGCGATGTGTATGTCACGAGAGGGCGGCTCTGATTGGCCAGTGGGGTCCCACCTACCAGGGCATCCACGGACCCCGACAACACAATAATAACCCAGCGGGCAACGCCTCCATTTGCATAGTTTCCCGAGAGGGAGAGACGGACAAGGCAGAGCAAGGCAGGGCGTGGCGGGGCAGGCCAGGGTAGAGTGGAGCACATAGGGTAGGCAGGACAGACCTTGAATCAATTAAGAGCCTTAAGCTATGGGAGTACCTTAGATAAGACAGACAAACCTGTATATTCTATGAGAGAAGTGACTAACAATTGCTTGCGGATATCATATCAATAATGAATATTAGACTAAAATCTAATTCGGAAATCTTGGCAAACTACATTATATAAGCACACAATCTAATTTGGTTAAATATACTTTCCCAATGACCCTCACGGCCATGTATATAGACCACACGAGAGACTTAAGCTTTGGAGGAGATACCAATCATAGTAAAAGAAATTTACGCAAGTTGTGATGAGGAGCAAGGGAAGACATGGGGGGGAGGGAGGACTACGGGGTGGAGAGGAGTACTCAAGAGGGCGATGAGAAGGGAGAGTACTCAGGGGTGGGAGGGAGGTACTCAGGGGTGGGAGGGAGGTACTCAGGGCTGGGTGTATCACAATCTTCTCAGCATCATTAAAACATCATCGAGCCCACGCTAATTAGATAGTTTGTTTTATCGTGCACTCTGATAACACGGTGGTGGTTGCGAGGTTTGTTGGTACAGGAGTGGGTGGCTGGCGGCCCGCGGTACGGAGAGCCTCAACCCTCCCACCAACACTCCTTCCCTCCCTCCCAGCAGCACACCAGCCGCCCTCCCTTCTTCCTTCCCCTCCCTTTACTCCCTCCTCTTTGCCCCACTACACACCAGTCATCCCTCCCTCCCTCCTTCTCTCACTCTCTCTCTTCTCCTCTCATTCCCTCCACTTACAGGCTCCTTTCTACAAGTATTACTCTCCCCTCAATATCCAGTCAAAAACATAGCACCTTATCACCTCCATTTCACTGCATCTCGATAACAACTCGTCGTCTTCTATATTCCCTCGAATTCCGCCCTTACACCACCAAGTAAGACGATCATTGATGTGACTGAACTACATGTATGAAAACAGTACAGAGCAGA
This sequence comes from Chionoecetes opilio, assembly GCA_016584305.1. Taxonomy (NCBI): domain Eukaryota; kingdom Metazoa; phylum Arthropoda; class Malacostraca; order Decapoda; family Majidae; genus Chionoecetes; species Chionoecetes opilio. The sequence goes on along the minus strand of JACEEZ010021809.1, from coordinate 305,142 downwards.
GCAATACATGTTATAGGTCATAAAAGTCATACTTTATAAGTATGACAATGGGAATTAGATATAACGAACAACGCTTACCAAGAAAGGTATTACCATGAATACAAAAACATTACAGCACTGATAGGTTTGGCTACTAGGGAGTCACGGAAACAGACTTCGTAGCCTAATCTCCGGAATTAATTGCTTCGTGATAAAATGCTACAATTTGATACTTAGTTACACGGTGACCAGTAGTAGCGGGATAGTTTTCCTCTCTCAACTAAGCCTTTGGTCTTGACGGCCTTCAGACGCCTGCCACCACTGGCCGGGCACAGGAGGTCAAAATCGTACAACTTGTTTTACTTTCTATACTCTAGCAGTTGATTGCCCTTGACGTTACCTACAATGGCCGGGTAGTGAGAAAGAATAGGGGGGGGGGGGGTAGGCAGGGTACCCCTTTCCTCCTGCTAGGTGTCTACCTTGACCCAAACACACCCATGCTCTCCCCTTTGATATCACACACCCAGGACCCACGTCTTGACTCATCCACACATACATACACCCGATGTCACCCATATATACACATTTGTCTGCATCCATATCCTAGCTTGTCTTCACTCCTGCCAATTTTTTTTTTTTAAATATGAAATTACGTAAACATTTGTTCACTGAATGATGGAAAACAATATCAAGAGTTTTTTGTAAATGTAAATAATGGGTTTTCTTTCTCCATTAAGACTATGGGTATAAGTGGCGATTTTCACCCTGTAGCCATTCATTTTTTACGTCTTCACTCCTTTCCCACTTAAGTCTCTCCTCCCTTACCCTGGGAACTAAGCAACATATAAAAGCAAAGGAATACAGAAAGCCTCGGCAAGCCAATAGAGAAGAGTCTGCGGTGGTCGTGTCTGGGGCCGCCACCGAACCCGTCTTATCCCGGGAGTAATATTTTTAATGCTTCCTCAGTCGATGTGGTGTCAGGCCTACCGCCCTCAGGTGGTTCTCTTCCCGCCCCTGAACTTTAAGATTTTTTTTTCTCTAACATCAATACATATGATGAAATATAAAATTGCCTAACCTTATATATAACATAATATAACAAAGCAAAACAAAATAAAATAATATGTATTATGGACTAACTTCCATGATAAATTTCAATCATATAGACGTGTAGTAAACTCTTGGTAAAGGAAGTGAGCGAGAAAAAAAATATGTAAAACAACACTTCGATGTCAGTAGTAAGAAAACTAGCACAAAGACCCTTTCCAGTGTTGTTTTCTATTATCGATTAGAATTTAACCTTTAGGTACTCCTTTTCTTTACCTGCTGCCTCTGGATTACCGTCTTGACTAAGAAAGTTAGATTAATGGATGGCTATATTAATGGCCAGCATGATAATGATACCTAATTTTAGGGATAGTGAAGACGAATTGGACCTTTGTGTTATTGATGGAATATTAAGGGAGGAGGAGGAGGAGGAGGAGGACGGATTGCGACTAGTGTTGTGGTGTATCATGGAATATCTACGGTGTATCATGGTGAGAGGCTAGGGTAAGGTGTGGGAAATCGCTGGTGTGGTATGGTGGGATGTGGTATAGTATGGTTGTACTATAAAAGTGAGTATGCAAGTGTGAAACTGATGAATTAGTGTGAGTGGTGTGTTGACTGCGATGAATTGATACTGTGGGGAAAAAAGGGATGTAGGATAGGGATTGGGGATGGAAGGGGATTAGGGATAGGGGGTGGTAAAGTGATGACGGCACTTTACATGTTGTGTGTGGTCTGCTGGTGGGTCTCCTAAGTGGGCGTGTTAATGATGATGATGAAAGCAGCTTGGCAATGAAGGCGTGAAAGTCGACAAGCATTCTGACTAAAGCCAACTCGTAAAATTCACGTACTTAATTTCAGACTGCAGCCATTTATACCTTCATCAATCAATGATAAGTAGCGGATATGGTGTTTACGGTACTAATGGCTTAACCTGCTTTGCTTCTTAGGATAGGTTATTGACAAGAGGTGTTAAAGGAATGGTAGGAGAGGAGTGGAGAAAGGAGATAAATAGTGCGTAGAATAAAAGAAGGAATGTGAGGGGAGGGAAGGACAGAGGGTGTGGGAAGGGATGCGAGGTAAGAGGAGCCTCGCAAGCCCAGAAGCACAAGATGAAGCAAGGGAGAGTAGAATGTGAGCCAAGAAAAACATCATCAAAAGTCAGATGCATATGAAGCTGCAAGACTCCCTTCTGGATGTGTCTGCAACCACCACCACCACCACCAGTACCATCAACAACAATAACACCACAACTATTATCATCACAACTATTATCACCGTAACTACAAGCATCAAGACCACAAAATCACCGCTATCATATCACCACAATAAACACCAACATTCTTCTCCACCTCGACCACACCTTCTCCAAGGACAATAAAAAATTACACTGTCACTACCACCAAACACACACACACACACACACACACACACGCACACAACACACACACACACACACACACACACACACACACACACACACATAAAAATAGCACCAAAAAACACATCCTTGTGTTTCTTTAAATATATAAACAAAACATAGAATAACTATTTCGAATTTCCGATTTATCTCGCATTCCAATTCACTTCACTCACAAAAAACAACACCAACCACCACCACAATCAAGACCCGAACCACATAGAAGAGGCGAAAAGCTTGGGGGTAGTAGTGAGGGCAGTAGTGGTGGTGGTAGTGGTGGTGGGTGTGGTGGTGGGTGGTGGTGGTGGTGGTGGTGGTGGGTGGTGGGGTGGTGGTTGTGGTGGAGTTGGACCTGTTGGGGTACATAGTGACTCCCCCATCAGTCCCCGTCGCCGTGGAGGGTGTCGGAGGGTCTGGGCGACAGGGAAACAGTTTTAGCTTCCCTCTTTGATGCTCAGAGTATTTCAGGAGCGCCAGCCAGCCAGCCAGTCAGCCCTTTGCCTTGCTTTGCCTCAGCCATGCAGCCAAGAAATAGTGTGAGGCTCTTGACTATACCTATGACTTTCGTTTGGAGTTTATGCTTAGCCTCTTGTTTTATACTTTTGTTGAACTTTACGTGGTGAGTGTGTGTACTTCCTGACTCTCTCTCTCTCTCTCTCTCTCTCTCTCTCCTTTCTCTTCTCTCCTCTTCTCTCTCTCTTCTCTCTCTCTCTCTCTCTCTCTCTCTCTCTCTCTCTCTCTCTCTTCCAACTGGAATCGAAAAATGTAATGCGGAACGATACATTGAGTGACGCGTTTCAGGTTAAGAGGCAAAAGGTCATTGCAACGATCTATAACCTTCACCCGAGGCAAGTCGGGGCATTTCCTTCCCGGGGTGACGCAAGGGATGGTGACTCTCCCCTCCTCCTCCTCCTCCTCTTCCTTCTTTCCTTGATCTCTTACGCTAAATGTCAATCTACAAGTGAACTACAGTAGCTAAAGAAATCAAATACAAGAGGTATAGTGTAGATTGCCCTCTTATTAATGCCGTCTTAACAGTTCTACAGGTGTTATCTCTCCCCTTTCCCTCACTAAGACTCAATCCTTAACGTGAATTACAACTTAAATTAAACTCTGATCCTTCTAATTTATTTACCTTTACACACCCTACCTTTTCTTGCCCCCTCCTCCTCCTCTTCCTCTTCGACACCCTTCCCTAAAGTCAAACATTCTTGCTCATCGTCTCTATTTCGCTTCCCTTTACCGTATTTTCGCTTCGTTTTTTTCTATTTCTCCTTCGGTTCGCTAAAAAGGTTGGAGTCGGCGAGCGGCTTTAAAGACGGCTAGAGGAGTGTTTTGTTTTGATTCTACGTTGTGTGAGGCGGCGAGAGAGGCTCCTGACGGGGATTAATGTCTCGGTATCTTTTTTTCCTACCTACCTCATACTAAGAACAGACACCTATTTATACGCTGGGCACTTGCAACCACGCATAAAACACACACACACAGAAACACACACACTCACACACACACACACACACACACACACACAGACACACACACAATAAATTTACTAGATAAATAAGCACGTAGCCACATCCATAATTTACGCATTCTAAACAACTCTAAACAAGCTAGATAAGGAGAATGGTTCTTTAATTACTCGCCACAATCCCTATGAAGCAGAGGCTGAGGATGGATCTCTGCCATGCCATTACAAACACTCAAGTCCTAATTTATTTTTCTTCGCTCTTTCATAATTGGTGCTCATTTATCATCTAATTTACTTCTTAGTCCTTGTAATATTCCCTTTTTTGTGTTTCGTTATCATTCCTTCTTTTTGTTTGTTATCTTTCCATTTAAATTATACCATATTTTGTGTGCTATATTTCTTACTGGTGACATATTTTCTATTATAATTTAGAATAAGATACATTTTTTTTCATAAGCCAAAGATTAAACAGTGTTATGCCTCACTTACTCCTATTTTCTATAACCTTTGCATATCCTTCTGTCTTTCTGGTCTTCACTTCACTGTCCCTCCGTCGGCGTCTCCCTCTTCCCCTTCAGCGTCCCTCCTAGACAAGACCCCAACTTCCTCGCGTGAATGAGATTGGGTCGCCTGACACGCACCCTCCACACACCCTCCACACACCACCCTCAGGAGACACCCGCCCCTCACCTGCCCCCTCCCCTACCATCCCCGCCTCTCCCCCCATCACTCAGATACACACCCTTAAACCTCCCTCAATAACACATGTGCCTTTTCTCCCCCCTTCCCATCCCTTCACTTCCCTTTCCTGCCTTTCTCTCTCTCCTCCCTTCCATTTAATTATCTTGATCTGTCTATACGAGGTATTTTCTTCGTTATAGTTGACTTTTATTAACATTTCAACGTTTTATATTAATTTACATGTTGTTCCTTTTGACTTGCAACTTACAATTATAACATTTTTTGTCTTATATATTGTCTTCGTTGCCTTGAGTTTCAGTTGAATTCATCATATATTTTCAAATTAAGTAGTACATTCCTTAAGTATTCGTAATGTAATACGTCTCTCTCTCTCTCTCTCTCTCTCTCTCTCTCTCTCTCTCTCTCTCTCTCTCTCTCTCTCTCTCTCTCTCTCTCTCTCTCTCTCTCTCTCTCTCTCTCTCTCTCTCTCTCTCTCTCTCTCTCGCTCTCTCTCTCTATCTCTCTCTCTTTCTCTTTCAGTGCGTGAGTGACGGAAACGCTAGACGGGCCATTCGTATCTGTCCGTCCCCCTCCATGCTCCGACGGGGGTCAACAAGAAAACTGTTTTTGTCCTCGGCTCTTTGTGATCTGGATTTCGTATTTTTTCTTCCTCTCCTCTCCTCTCCTCTCGTTTCTCTCCCTCTCCTCTCGTTTCTCTCCCTCTTCACTCTCTCCGTTTATTGCACGTCTTCGTTTCGTATCTGCGTGTTACTCCTTGCTTCTGTGGCATAATATGGGAAATGGTTTTCTTTGTAAGTGTAAGTGTTTGAAGGATAGAGGGAAGGTGGGAAGGTAGGAAGGAAGGAAAGAGGAATGGAATGGTATGATGGAGGGAAGGAAAGGAGGAATGAATGAAGGAAGGAAGCAATGAAGGAGGGGAAGAATGAAGGGAAGAAGAAAAGACCGAACAGATAAAGGAGGCATGTAAAGGAGAGATGCAGAAAAAATGAAAAAATCAATAATAATAAGATAGAAAGGCGTAATAATTAGAAAATAAAGAGATAATTTGAATACACATACAAAGAAAATCAAAAGACAATGATATTAAAGTACAAACTATACATTATAGTGAAGAGAAGGAGGACGAGAAAGGAAAATCGAGACAAAGAGAGAGAAGGATAGGAACAAAAGGGAAGAAGCAATAGGGAGTGTTAAGAGAAGGAGAGGGAGTATGTGAGGACAGAGTACGACACTGAGGGACTGACAGGGTGAGTTGAGGAAGAGGAAGAGGAGGAGAAGGAAGAGGAGGCCGAGTTACACGCCCCTTCCAAGACGCAGTGTGATGCCTCGTCTGACGGTGCGGATACGAGTTTTTCCCTTGACTAAAACCCGTGCGAGTCTGCCGTTCCCTCACACCACCTGCAGAAGCGACAGATCCTTTTCTGGCTGGATTAGAAGCGATCGTGGCGTAAAATACTTTTCTTCGAGGGCCTCAAGCATGCAAGGACCTCCAGTTTAACCCTTTAACCATGATATTATATTTTTCACTCAAAAATACGATAAATATTGGTCTGCAGGCATTAAAGTACTGTTTGAGTGCTTTGAAATGCACTAGTAAGTAGGTTTACATGAGTGGGCAGGTCAGGGGGTTAATGTAACTCGAGCAGGAACCACGAATCTTAAAGACATCCACGTGAGAGGCCTTCCGTCGACCACAGCAGAAGGCCCCGAGGGACAAAGACGCGCAGCTTACCGTCTGATTCAATCCATCTCCCCATTGAGCCCACGAACAATAAGGGAAGGAGGAAAGAATAAAGTAGAGGAACGTAGCCTGAAAAACCGCGCCAACACTGATGGATTGACTCATTATTTGAGATATCAGCAACAACACACTCCCAGAAAGATCCAACTCCGTCTCGTCCTGAATAGCAAATGCAGAATTTAATTTAGATCTGGCCAAGTGGAAACGCCCTTATCAGGAACTCTGTCGATTTTCTCAAAGGCCATTCCTCGACCTCCCTGTTATACGCCGATACTTTTAGCATTATTTATGGGCGGTTGAATGCTATTTTGGTTCGAGTTGTATGTGAGGGGGTGAGTGAGTGAGGGGGTGAAATGGAAGATGTGTGTGTGTGTGTGTGTGTGTGTGGTGTGTGTGTGTGTGTGTGTGTGTGTGTGTGTTGTGTGTGTGTGTGTGTGTGTGTGTGTGTGTTGTAACATTAATAAATTGGTTACATATGTGACCATGGTTCTGATTACAATACAACACAATAAGAAACAGCAAGGCATCACACAACGCACAATAGTTAGTAATTAAAGTTTATTTGGAAGCATTGTAAGAGCCATTGTTTGCCTTTTCTTTCACTAGTTTTTCTTTTCTTTCCTTTTTTTTCCTTTCCTTTCTTTTTATCTTTTCACTTAATCAAAGTTTTGTTTTTCACTCTCAACACATTTTTCCACTTGCTCTTACTTATCACATTACGTTATCTTTTTCTTACATTAGTTTTTTCTTCTCACCCCCTATATCTACCTTCCTCCCCCCTTTTCCTCTTCTCTTCATCAGTACCTACTCTCCTTCTACTACAACTATAGGCTACTCCTCCTCTACCTATCTTCATCCATACCCTCTACACCTCCATCCCTCTTCTCGGGGATCTGCCTGGGATGAATTGGACAAGTGTGATCAGCTGACCGCTCATGGGATCAAGCCCCGTCTTCACTTGGCCCTGACTCTCCTTGGAGGCTCGGCTATGACAGATGGCGTCGACCCGCCCTAACACAACTATATCTGGGGGGGAGGGAAGGACTCGAAGGATTTTCTAAGGAGGTGGTTTGAAGGGTGCGAGGGAAGTGGAAGTGGGTGGGGGGGGGGGGGGTAGTTTGAGGAGTCAGAGGGTGAGCAGAGCAAGAAAAGGACACTGCCATTCAAGAAAAGGACCTGGGCATTCAAGAAGGATGTAGGGTCGTAGAAAGGGACAAGAGAGAAGGGGGGAGGAGAGGTGGTGGCAGTCAGAAGAGTAAAAAGGTGAGAGGAAGATGGAGGGTAAGGGTATGAAATGAAAGGATATCAGTGTTACATAAAGTAGATACAAAGGAGTAAGCTTTACAAATAGGCACAAATTTAAAAGCCAAAATTGTTTCAAATTTGTTTTGAAATATCCTTGAAATCGACATCTTTAAATAGATTGCAGAGGAGTTGCATTCTAATTGATGTGTAAATAAAAATCAATTGTGATATCAATATTGAGTTCCAACGACGATAATTACAGGAATGGCATATCCTTAATTAGCAGTTACAGCAAAACTTCCTGATTTCAGATACGGCAGCGATGACTCTCTACTTAGACTATAAGCTATAAGCCTTATATCTTTAAGCCGGGTAGAAATATGCGAGAAACGTGATCCTTGATAATATATATAATCCATGGATCAATATCATCATTACGAATATTTTGGCCGGAAGTGCAAAAATATGGAAAGGGGGAGGCAGCACACGAAACAGGCGAGCAGAGACCTGAGTGGCGGCCGCGCGGGGCTGGCTGGCGAGGGTCGTTTATAAGAGCGGTATTTAGTGGTTCGTCGGCGTCGTCACCCGCGCGATATTAATGGTCCTTCACCAGCCCGTCACCGACATGATGAATGATGGCTTCACCCGACGTTATCGTAATGAAATAAAGATGTCCAATCATAAGATGCCAGAGCCCTCGGAGGCGGAGTCGAGAGCCGAGGACGACGGCCAGCGGAGTCGTTCTTCTGACGCTGGGGATGGAGACTGAGTGACGAAGGGGAGGGAGGGAGTAAGGGAGCGCGAGGATCACACCACCACCACCATCACCACCAGTCAGATCATCGCTCGGTTAAGAAATGGCTTTGAATGGGGGGGAGGGGGTTAGACTGTAGGGCAAGCGAGAGGAGGAATGGATGGAGGGAGGGTAGGGAGGGAGGGAGGCATACTTACGCAAAGATGGCTGAAAAGGGAAGTTAAGGAAAAGGAAATAAAAAATAACTATAAAAAGCTATCCATCATTATACAGTGCGTAGTTTTGTTTACAGGGATGGTTAAGAAATGCACGAAAAACCTACGACTTGAAAGAAGTAAAAGTTAAGTTTCGAAGAAGAGATAATGAACAAAGTTTTGAGGGGCGATTTTCGGTGGCAGAGAAATCCGTTAAGTAATGTATCAGTGCTAGAAATGATTAGTTATGTAGTCAAGCGGTCATGGTTGCCACAAATCATGTCACTGCCTGAAAAAATTGCCTTTATGAATTTCAACAATAAGACAACGATGCGAATAAGCAAAAGAATATAGTTTCGCCATTGTGGTAACAAGATTAGGATTTCTATGTTCTGACAAAAATTAAGGCTAAATATGCAAAACCCAAATGTATTCATAGATACCTTAGTAAATAATAAACATGATGGTTAAAAAACGTAGGTAATTTAGTGTCCATGAGATTCATTCAGTACTAAACACCTTAAACTGTCAATATATTTACACTGTACGAGTAGATGAATAAGCCGTAACATGTCTGCCAATATGAGCTACTTTGACCTTGTTTACTTAATTGGTCACAATAAGTAAAGTTGGCCTTCCTAAGGGGCTCCCTCTATACCTTATATGCCGCTGAGCGTTACTTACTCGGGGGCCGAAATAAATGATTAAGCGACTATCTGCGAGACGGATGAGAGAGTCAATAGAGGCGCCGGGAGGTGCCAGCGCAGATAAATAAATGATTCGTCTTCATGAATGGGATGTAACGACCTAGGCATTTTTAACCTGTTTGCTGACCAATTAGAGGACTGTCTCTTAACAAACTACAATCCACCCCCTCCTATCCGTATCACTTCCGGAGAGCTGCATGGGGTTGGGATGGGAGGGGTTCGGGGGCAGTGAATTGAAGGGGTTGAAGCCTCTAAGGATTTAGGCTGAAAGTGTGGACATGTTAGGGTAAGTGCAGGTGGTGGGCATAAGGAAAATTACTTACACACACACACACACACACACACACACACACACACACACACACACACACACACACACACACACACACACACACACACACACAGACACACACACACACACACTCACACACACACACACACACACACAGGCAGATAGACTTACTCAGTACAGAACAATCTCCATTTTTTTCCATATTGGATGGATGCAACTATACACATATTCAGCTAAATTTGTGTCTTAATCTCTGAGGGTTTTCTCTGACAAGTCGCAGGGTTAAGGTTTTGGCGCAACATGAATAATACCCTGAGAGCTGAGAGGCGAGGGAGGCATTTAAAAGATGAAAAATTAAGGATTAGCGTAGGAACAGGATGAGAATAAGCAATGAGGGACAGAAGGGTCACAGATGTATGTTAATTAGTCTTATCTCGGTGAATACTATAATGAAATGGAGACAGCGCTTAGATACTGCAAAAAAGTGCAGCTGAGTGAAGAATGAGGGAGAAGAAAAAGAAGGGAAGAGTAGAGGAAAGAATGGGAATGAGGGGAGTTATACAGCTCACGGTAGGAAAGTCCTCATTTCCGCGGCTTTAAAGACTGGGGTGGAAAGATTGTATGTTGATGAGACTGACTTAAGGCTTCTTACCTCCTTCTTCCCTCCCTCTACAAGCCTTACTTCTGTCAATGAATTTCAGTACAATATTACTTAGATTTGATATATCTACCATTTACATAGATTTTAGTATATATCATAATCTGACCTGTAAAAAACATTATATTTAAACTGACGTACGGGTAAACCTAATCAATTATTTACTTTTACTACCCGTACGAATAAAATTGTTGCCAAATCGTAGACAAACACTACTTCAAAGCTCAAAGCAATAGCCTTAAGGAAAGTGCAACATACGTACGTTTTCTTCTTTCATTTCCACAAGCTCGTAAACAACACGCAAGCACACCCGTCAACCCTATTGTGAAAGTCACCGTTTTGAGGCCAAGCACCTCCAGGCAACACAACAGAGGGGGAAGAAAAAACTCCGTTACCTAATGACGGCGATGTAAAAATTGTAAAATACCAATACACTCCACTAAAGACAGTAAATCATGGTTGTAGGGCGTTGAGCGGCGGGGGAGTGGGTGCTCGCGGCGGGCGGCGTGGTCCGAGGGAGTGCCGAGGGAGGAAGGGGGCGTAGGGGGATGGGGGAGGGGGCACAGAGGGAATGAAGGAGGGACCAGGTAGGGAGTGGAGGTCGGTAAGTTGTTTCCTGAGGCAGGAGAGACGCGGCCCCGGCACCACAGGCACGAGGACGCCCGCAAGCACCGCTACACCGCCGCTTCTTCCTCCTCCTCCTCCTCCTCCTCCTCCTCCTCCTCCTCCTCCTCCTCCTCCTCCTCCTCCTTCTCCTCCTCCCTCCTCCTCCTCCTCCTCCTCTCCTCCTCCTTCCTCTCCTTCCTCCTCCTCTCCTCCTCCTCCCTTCTCTCCCTTTCCCTTCTCCTATTCTCTCCCCTTACCTTCTTATCTCATACCGTACTATCTTCCTTTTTCTTCGTTTTCCTCTTCACCATTCTCCTATTCTGCACATATATTTCTTTTCTAACCAAACCAAATTAAAACCTATTTTTATTATTTTCAAATTAACGTAACATAATCTTAACCCTTTTTTATGTCAACTATCTTTAGCCTGACCTTTTTCTCTAGCATTCCGTTCCATACATGATACTCGTTTCTTTTTCATGATAAAACAACCTCAGTCCAAAATATCATTATCTATGCATAAAGAACGCTGCTGCCTAGTAGTGCAGACGCAAAACCCAGGAGAAGTAGGACAGCGAGAGAGAGTCAGCAAGACCGCATCTTTGTCACAAACTCTACCCGAACCTAAATCTTTGCATCACTGTCCACCACTCCCACTTCCGTCCTCACCTGCTGCACCATCACCTCTACACCTTATCTCGTCACACTGTCTCTCTTTCTCACTCTCTTCTGCACCCAGTCTCACTTCATCAGAGAGTGACATACCCATTTTCCTTCCACACTATCTTACCCTAGACCTCATTTTTCACCTAAAAGTACATATCACCTAAACAAATGGCTCCTCCTATTCTAAGCACGCTTTTAATGCAGGTAAATATTATATTTTCACCTTCACCTGGACACCTTGGATTACACCTTCACTATAATGTTTCAAATTCAAGAAAGTAAAAACACATATCATTCTATTTATGCATCATTTAACATGCCACCAATATATATTTATACATGGAAACTTCAAGCTATCAATGATTCGGAGGGTAACTAATGATATGCAATGCTTTTTTTTCATATATATATATATATACGTATATACTTAAATATATAAATATTAATGTAAAATCATGAGAATTTTACAAAAAAACAACATTAGTAGCAAGACGTGTGTGTATTCATCTAGCTGTATTCATCTAGTTGTATTTTACAAAGCCAGAGCAACGCTCGTATGGCCCCGTCTCCATATCAACATTTATTTTTCTCATTCATCTTTTAGTGTTGGCCGAAGCCACCCCCCCGGGAGGCGGGTCACAAACCCCCGGCTAACACCCGGTACCCATTCACTGCAGGGTGGACAGGGGCTCGGGTTTTAAGAAGACCGCCCGTCTGTCTTCGCTCCGCCCGGAGATCGAACCCGGGACTTCTCGGTTGTGAGCTGAGCGTGCTAACCCTTACACTACGGAGTTCCCCCAATAGTGTGTGTGTGTGTGTGTGTGTGTGTGTGTGTGTGTGTGGTGTGTGTGTGTGTTGTGTGTGTGTGTGTGTGTGTGTGTGGTGTGTGTGTGTGGTGTGTGTGTGTGTGTGTGTGTGTGTGTGTGTGTGTGTGTGGTGTGGTGGTGTGTGTGTGTGTTGTGTGTGTGTGTGTGTGTGGTTTGTGTGTTGTTGTGTGTGTGTGTTGTGTGTTGTGGTGTGTGTATTGTTGCCCCACGTCCTTTAAATGATAACTATCCATGTTCTCAATACATGTTCGTAGACTGATATGACGAGACATTATGACGTAAAAAATCCATTAATAGCAAGGTTGATAACATTTAATATATTCCCTAGGACGTCAGTGCCACACACCCTTGCATTTCTCATAAAAGAAACTGTTGGCGTCACGTACTAGCTCTCACACCTGAGGATTGACTCATAAAGCCCTCACCTGTCTCTATTCAGTGCAAGTGTCCCAAATGTTGTATGCAGAATGTTAAAAGAAGGGACATATTGCATTGCGGTCAAAGCCCAAGTTGTATGCTAAAGGGACAATATATGACTGAATGATGAACAATGTCCTGGCAAGCTAGTCATATTGGAAATGTATCCGTGCGTCGAATAGGCTAAATAAATGTATATATATATATATATATATATATATTTTATATATGTACCAATTTCATGTATTTAATTATATGCACATATGCAGCAGTGTGTTAAGCTCGTGTATTACACCGTTAGACTCTCTTGCACGCTTTATATATTTGAGTCCGCCACATATGACCCATATATTTGCATAATGACGTATGACGCACGCAGCTAATCTTACTCATGTATGTTACTTATATATATATATATATATATATATATATATATATATATATATATATATATATATATATATATATATATATATATATATATATATATATATATATATATATATATATATATATATATATATATCGCCAAAAGTTAAGACGCCCCACAAACCCACACCTGTTTATGTCGGAGAGCAGGCAAACAAAATAACCTCAAACACTTATTCATGGTGAAAATTGGAGTGACATGACTGTGATGTCTTTATAGTCGCCAGTGATGCAGGGAAGCGTTGGTCTGAGACATTTTATTGCCCTATAAAATGCAGCAAGATCACGCCTCCGTTACGGGTGTAAGGCCATCAAAACTGAGTTGTGATTCCTCGTGACTTGGCGCCACCAGTTCTGCCTTTCTCATCTCGCTCCAAGTCCTTCATTACTTCACTTCCTTCCCTTGCCACCGTACATAAGCCTGTCCTTTCATCCCCACTAGACCTCTGTTTCTAGTCTTGATGTCGTGTCGCTACTTAACGTCTCTGCACGACAACCTCCTCTGTTCTTACCGCTAAATACAGTATTCTACCTTCTAAACCAGTTATCAAAATACACCATTTCCTCAGTTACTCATCCGTATTCACCATCCTTTCACCTGCTCACGGCCAGCGAACCCCTGTCCTGTCTACTTCACACACACACACACACACACACACACACACACACACACACACACACACACACACACACACACACACACACACACTCACTCACACACAAAAAAAAGAACAAAAAAAGAAGAAAAAAGGCGTAATCCTCTCTCTTGTTCTCCAAAAACGTGGCAAAAAAATTAACTTTGGCAAAAAAAATATCGTATCATCATTCTAATCCATAATAAGGACTGTCATGATATCCTCTGATCATTCATGTCGTTGAGCTGAGCTTCACACAACACCACCCCCACCACCACCTGTTTTATGTGTTAAGCTTGTATAAGTTTTACCGTCGCCACCACAACAAACACCATCACCAAGACCAGCAACAACAACACCACCACGAGGCCAGGCGAGTCTAGCTAAGGTCGGGTGTCCATGTGAGCCCAATAAATCACTCGAGCTCGCCAACTGTGTTCGTAGTGGCAGTGGAGAGGGCGAGGGGGACCGTCCTAATTGTACCCTATTTCCTCCCGCTAGCGGTCTCTGGGGGAGTATTACTCATAAGAATGTACGGACGAATTCAAGTACTTGGATTGCTGAGCGAGAGTGATTTACGGGTAACGTTTACAGGAAGTTTTTTTTGTGTGCCGTTTCTTGCGGTGGTCAGTATTACCCAACCAACAATGTGGAGGTGGGGCGGACGTGTACGGTCTTGTGGGGGGGTGAGGGGAGGGGCGTGAGGTTGGACGTGACTGTTTTACACACACACACACACACACACACACACACACACACACACACACACACACACCCTGTATGTTGCACTCGAGTCCTGAATGAAAATCAAGAAATAGATTAAGATCATTACATTTTCATCTATGTGGTTTTGTCACTTATGGGATATAAAAAATGTACGGGTATGTTTTTGAGTGAGAATATGATTACATCTCCACAATAAAAAGTGACGTGTGAAGAAAAATCCTCGTCAGTAAGCATATGAACCAACAGATCATAAACCTTTACGTAAAAGAGATGACTTGTGTGGAAACTGATGACGTGAGAGAACAAACGTAGTGATGAGTGTATGTAATAATAACCCTGTGCTAAGTTATGTAATGGGTAATGGGGAACACGAAGAGGGTATATGAGGGAGTGTGTAATGTGAGTAATGGTGAGTGAGTGATTATAAAGGAGTTTTAAAATGTGGTATGTGTCTTGTAGGTTGGTGTAAAGCATCAAAACACATACAAAAAAACTGGTACAGGGAATAACTGCAAATTCCCCTCTACGCCCTCACATACAAATACAAATTCAATCAGCACAAGAACATAGGTGCTTCTTTACGTTCAAAAGCCATAACGGTACAACGGTACAAGGTAAACACGGTA